>CALNHX010004795.1:0-119737 GCA_940337035.1 Agriotes lineatus | reverse complement strand
TGCAGTAATTATTAATAAAATAATCTTAATTACATTTAATTCAACAGGGTCCAAACATACCCTGAAAGACTCGCCTGGTTTCTCTACAACTTCTAAATTGCTAGCGCACTCAATGACTTTCACTGCGTTTTCGATTATTCCACAACTCTCCACGTCATGTACTGCTTGGGACTCATACTTAAGAATGTATTATTTTATTCATATGCCAAAGATCACATTTTGATATGGGGTAGGTCAGGATTGTTCACAAATGTAATACATACAAAATTTTAAGCACTTAAAACTAAAAAAATAACTATCTCATCTACGAGCATACAGGTAAAAAAATTATTTAGAAAAAAATTATATTACATTTGCTTATTACAACTGAAAGAGGTTTCATTGAAATAAATTATATATAATACATACATACATAATCCAGTCCTCTTTAACCTGCTGGTGTAGATGTGTATATAAGATTAAATTATATAAATATTAAATCTATACACAAAACCAAACTTGTTTACATAAATTACAATGTTGTTAGCTATAACTAAGTTATCAATTCCTTAAACCATCAGCTACATCATTTTTTGAAGAAATGAATTTCTCAATTCAATAACTTATTTAAAATTCCTTCCCTAATATGAGTCTTCTATTGTATCACAATCAGAAATAAAAGAATTACGGTGGAACCTGCCTATGTTGAGCACCTACGGGGCCAACAAAAATTGGTCAACTTACAAAGGTGGTCAACTATCCAGGGTTCCCTGTGTATGTAATACTATTTATGTGGGAAATAGAATAGTATCTATTATTATTATTATTACTTATTGTAAGTTAATTATACATACAAACACAGGCAATAAACCTGACAGTTGTGGTACTTGTGAATACAGAACTTTACTTTAGTTAAACCGTTGAAATCACATATAGGACCATACTTTTATACAGCGAAAACTAGCTAGTTGACCAATCAATCATCTGACTAAGATGACCAAATTTGACCACTCCCGACCAAATTCCTATATCTTTGCATGTATTTTTTCCTTGTACATTGACCACTTGCCTACCGTGACTGTTAATGTTAACTAGTTTTAAATCAATTTCAACTTGTGTATGTTGACCATTTACTTTCAGAACATGTGCTGAAAGTCATGCCTGATAGTTGATATTATGGAGCTGTTGTTAACAATTTTAATTCACAGCGCCCTTATCTATCTAAATTGTTTTGACTACCATTCTAAAACTCCATCTCTTGTTGAATTTCTTTAGTGTATTTCTTGCAGAACTATAAGCTGGTTTAAAAACTTGAAATAAAAACACTTGTAAGTTGACCTCGCCTTCCTAAGTTGCCCAATTTTTATCCTATAGGTGGTCAACAAAGGCAGGGTCCACGGTATGTTACATAACAAACATCAACATATGGGGAAGTGATGATAATGAGATGGCACTAACAATAGCAATAGGGCCAAATTACCAAACTAATAAGAAGTACCTAATATAAAATAACATGAAGCGAGATGAAATATAATGATGAATGACGTACATATGTCTATCAAATGCAACTATATATACATACAAAGAACGAAATATTATATTTTGGCGTTATTTATATTCACAGACGGAACTATATGCAGAATTTTTGCTTGTATGAATTTCCTATGTGTAACTAAATGATCTCTTAACGCCATTCTATCTGTAGTTTTATATTCACAAACAGGACAACTAAAAGTTTTTTTGCCTGCATGAGATTTTAGATGCGTGACAAAACTCATTTTTTGGGCAGTTTTATATTGACATACAGAACAAGAATAAAGTTTTTCACCTGTATGAAGTTTCATATGTGTAACTAAATTAGATTTAGAGGCTGTTCTATATGTACAAAAAGAACAACAAATGGGTTTATAGCCAGAAACAGAACAAGAAGATGGCTTTTTGCCTGTATGAGTTTTCATGTGTGCGACTAAAAGCTGTGTGTATATTGTTGTATATCCACAAACAGAACAAGAATAAGGTTTTTTTCCTATATGTGATTTCATGTGTTCGACTAAATTCTGTTTGTATATTGTTGTATGTCTACACACAGAACAAGAATATGGTTTTTCAGCTGTATGAGTTTTCATATGTGCGGTTAAATTATATTTGTAGGCAGATTTATATTCACAGACAGAACAAGAATATGGTTTTTCGCCTGTATGAGTTTTCATATGAGAAACTAAATACTGTTTGTGGGCAGATTTATATTCACAAACAGAACAACAATAAGGTTTTTCTCCTATGTGAGTTTTCATATGAAAAACTAAATACTGTTTGTGGGCAAATTTATATTTACAAACAGAACAAGAATATGGTTTTTCCCTTGTATGAATTTTCATATGTGTGACTAAATTATTTTTGTATATTGTTGTAAATTTACAAACACAACAAGAATAAGGTTTCTCACCTGTGTGAGTGTTCATGTGTGTAACTAAATGCTGTTTGTATAGTGTTGTATATCCACAAACAAAACAAGAATATGGTTTCTCGCCTGTATGAGGCTTAATATCTGTAAGCAAACTCTGTGCTGTTGAAATTGGTGTAATGAAATTTTCGTCTTTAATTTCAAACTCACATTTAATATCAAGTTTCGAATAATCATTGATGTCGTCAGTGCTTTCGATATCTTGTTTGATAAATAATTTGTTAATATCTTCATTGTCACCTAAGTCTCCTAATGTACACAGTGAAGTGGCTATGGAACTACAATAATTATTGTCTGCTGTATCTTGATTAGTTGTCATCATGGCTAGTTGCAACGTTGGCATGGAAGAATACTTCTTAGCTCAATAGTTTATGATTACAGGTACATTTGAGATTGCAATACCTGAAACAAATAGGTATGTATTGTTGGAAATAATTGATGTTTTATCAAATTACTGTTCTATAAAGAAAACTATAAACCGTTCAATAGTTATTTGCCAAGTAGGTAGACATGGAATTTTGTTTTTATGTTTAATAAAACTAAAACTCCCTAGAAACTCTTTCTGACACTTTGTCAGAAGCAGCTGTTATGTACAGGAGGCTCACGAAAGTGTCTAATTTGACATTTTGAGGTTAAACATGCAATGTTGCCAGTCCTTTCATACTTTGTTTGCCACTAGGCATAATATGTATGGACATCGCCGTCATGGATATCTATCTGTCAAACAAATTGTAGTACTAAAGTAAATATGCCAAAAGTCATTAAAGGTGACACAAAACTACAAATTACAAAGGCTTACAGGCATTATAAAGCTGACAGGCCCGACCTCAGTGAAACTGAAATCTTTGCTCGGCTTAGTGACTTTTGGGATGCAAGTATTTATGCATAAAACTTAATTGTTGCTTTAATTTTCGGCTTTGTACTGTTTTAGATATCTGAAAGAACTATTAGAAATATTATGGGGCTGACCAATTTTGAAATTAAACCTTTTGGCCCACGACCTAAAAATTATACATACTATTGTAAAGTATTGCAACCCTTAGGTTAGGGGCTGCAACCCTTTGGATAGTCTTAGGGGTAGTTTTCCCTCTTAGACCACAAAGTTACGCTTCCTCGGAGGTTAACTCGATCGCTGAACCCTGCTCTTAATTTAGGGGTTGTAAAGCCTACTTTTAATAAAATAAAACGCCAAAGAATATTATAACACTATATTGGAAAACAAGTATCAATTTTGCCCAATTACACTGGTTGTTCGCCCAAGCGGCTATATGCTTAAGTTGCTATAGTTTCGTAAATATAATTGCTCAGAATTACGCTTAAAGTTTATGACATTAATTTGTTTGGGAAGGAAAGAATAAATCTAGCGACGGCCCTTTGAGTTGGTTAATATAAAATGACAACAATTAAGTCTGACCTGTTACTCCTGCGTTGGCTACTTCCCCTTGATTTGATTATTTAGTTTAAACGGCGCGACCGTGTTCAGTTATAATAATTTAAATATGTTCGGCTAGATTTTAGATCCCCTGGTCGGTAATCCTTGAATTTTGAGTAGCTTGTCACATGCACTAGTCACATAACGATTTGAATGTAACTTTCAATTTTGACTTAGGTTATTTCGCCCGGCTCGCGGCATGACGCCGGGACGCGGTACGCCCGAAAGCGGCTTTTGCCGGAAATTAGTTTATTATCTCGTGGGATACGGGAAGACTGCCTGTCCAGTTCGCGCTCCCCAAACTGGTAATTTTCTTTCGGGACAAAAACGAATGTCTTTCGTACTATCCCGTTTTGCAAGATAGCATTTTTGAATTAGAACTCGCGTGCTGTGGGATTGCAAATTCTGCATATCCCACGCCGTTTTGCACTCCTGCCAATTCGGCACTTCTTTATTCTGAGAAAGCTTTTGGTTAATTAACACCGGATGTAATTCAAACGCTTCTTGGATTATTACGATGTAGTCTTTTCGTTCTTCACCAAGTGAACTTTTGCTTCGCGATAAATGTCATTTATGCAGGGGCGGCTTTGATTTATTCTTTTTCCTGAAAACTTAAAATCTATAAGGTTTATAATTATAACGCAATTTCTTGCGGGTTGTTACACTATTTGCAACATACGCACTGAAGAAGTAGTTAACAATGCGAGACAAATTGTGCAAGAACAACCACACGTATCTGTTCGCCATTTAGGACAGCAATTAAATGTTTCATATTCAACATCTTATAGGATATTAAGAAGCAATTTGCATTATTTTTCTTACCGGTTGCAAGTGTATCAGGAACTGCTGCCAAACGATCCTCCGGTTAGATTGGAATTTTGTAACTGGTTTATCAATAATTTAGGAAATAACGATAATGCGTTTGAGAAAACTTTCTTTACTGATGAGGCATACTTCTATTTATCTGGCTATATTAATTCACAAAGTATGAGGATGTGGAGCGCTGAGAATCCCAATTTTTATGTTGAAGAACCGGTTCATCCACAAAAAATCGGTGTTTGGGCTGCAATTAGTAAAAGAAGAGTTATAAGTCCTATATTTTTTTAAGGTAATTGAGTGCAGTAAAACGATTAAATTTTATTTTAATAGTTCAAATTTTAGGTTTTCTAAATGCACAACCATTTCATACTGAAATTTTGTCGCCGTTTTTTGAAGAGTTACGTGACAATGAATTACAAACGGGTTACGTACTTTCAATAAGATGGGGCATAAATTTACTTAAAGAGTTTTACAAAAACAGAGTTATTAGTCAAAACATGTCTACAGTGTGGCCCCCGAGGTCTTGTAACTTAACTCCCTGTGATTTTCTTCTGTGGCCATATTTAAAAAAAATCCATTCTTCAACTTCCACTGGACAATATTCAGCAGCTTTAACAAAGAAGTACCTAATGGAAAAAATAAAGAAATCAATAATAATGGCGTAATATTAAGATTTGAGAATAGAACGAGTTAAGGAGTTTACTTTCTTAGGAACATTAATCTCTGAAAACTTAAATTACACACAAGGAATTAAATCAAGGTTAGTAAAAGCTACGAGATGTCCGGGCGCGTTAAATAGTATAATGTCCTTAAGACAAATGTCGCGAAATGCAAAACTACGACTTATAAGACTGTAATTCGACCCACAGCTACGTACGCATGTGAAACATAGACGATGAATGTGGCAGACCAAGATACGATAAGTAGGTGGGAGAAAAAAATGCGGAGAAAAATATTTGGAGGGACTCGGACGGATGATGGTTGGAGAAGACTTACAAACGAAGAGGTACAAAAGAAGTATGGAGAGCCAAATATAGTAGACTTCATTAAAGCTCGAAGGTTAAGATGGTTTGGGCATATATGGAGAATGCCAGATAGAAGAGCTACTAAGATAGTATTGGAAGGCAGAGCGCAAGAAACTAGAAGAAGAAGCGACCAACGAATAGGTGGAAGGAGGCAGTAATGGAAGACATAGCAAGGAAAGGAATAGAAGACTGGAGAAATAAAATCATCAATAAGGGACAATGGAGACACATTGTTATGCAATTGGCCTAAAGTGGCTTGTAAAAGCTTTATTTATACTGAAAAAATACATAAATTGTAATATTTAAATGTTTTGGTATACAATTTATAATTACAATAAAAAAACGACTTTCATGATACCATTGTGCCTACTCAACAAAGTATGAAACGTATTCAGAATCAGCAATTTGTCTTTCATGAAATTTATCTTAACCAATACTAAAAGTGGCACAAAATCCAAAACCAAATCTGGCAACCACGTTTTGTACATTAACATAAAATTATCATTTTATATAAAATGAGCATAACCTAACTTTTGTTAATGACTGACAGCATATTTACAGGGTGAAATTCATCACCCTAACATGGCCTCCTATCTGGCAAATAACTATTGAACGGTTTATATATACCATAGCAATATATATATTTAAAAAAATAATTAAAACAGTTAATTTTTGTTTGCTTCAAAGTGTGCCAGTCTTACAGACTGCACGTTACCAGTTGTGCTCTAAATTTACACGTTACCAGTTAAGGGTTAAACATATTTTTGACATTTGCCTCCTCTCTTTGTTTTGAAGGGTGGGGGGTAACTTTGGAATTTTAAATTGGATGTTGTACTTTTGTTTATAAAATTAGAATCTACGTAAAAAACTACGTATGTGTACAATTTGTTTAATTTGCTCTTGACCAAATCCGCTTTGCCTACTTATTGGTGGCGCCTGAAATGTTACAGCGGGTACAAAATTCGTTTAGAAAAAGAGTGAGAAAGTGTTTGGAAGTGGAAGGGGGACATTTCCAACAAATTCTCAAGCATGACAGGCGATAAATAAGTTGAAATTAAATGGTAAATATTTTTTCATTTTATAACCTTAAAATCATAAATCCGTAACCATAACCAAATCAAAGTACACATGCATAGTTTTTTACGTAGATTCGAATTTTATAAACAAAAGTACAACATCCTATTTAAAATTCTAAAGTTACCCCCCACCCTTCAAAACAGAGAGAGGATGCAAATGTCAAAAATATGTTTAAATATGTCCCCTCATCTCCCTATGACCCCACTAAAATTTCATAAAAATATTTTAAACCGTTTTCAAGATATCACCTTGTAACACTTTAAAAAACTCATCTAGTATATCTCTTTCTATTTATCTTAATGGTCTGTCTGCGATTTCACAAGCGCGTAAAACCGAATAAAGGATAGCCTGCAGCAGCCAGTAGTCTTAGTCAGTGCAACTATAGTGAAGGGTGACCGTCTGTCTTGATGTTTTATTTTGAATACATATACAGGCTGATTATTTTATCATGTAACAACTTCTAGGCAACCCATTATGCAGAAGCATGCATTATGCATCATGCATGCTTCTGCATAATGGGTTGCCTACAAATTATTACATGATAAAAAAAACCAGCCTGTCGATCAAGCAGAAACAATACGGACAAGTATTTTAGTTACACCTTGCATTATATTTGCTATGCATTAATAGAAATGAATAAAAACATAGTAATTATTTGCTTGCTTTTTGTTTTCTATAAACATTCTGTATTTCTCATTGAAGAAAACCCTTTTTAACTTACGAAGGATCTCAGGGTTTGTATAAATTGAAAAGTGGGCACCCTAATGGCAACTGAAGGCGGTTCGTCTAATACTGCCGGCATGATATCAAGCCATCGTTTAGGGGATCTGCTTCTCTATATTTTGCCATGTGGTTTTCCTTGAACAATAGTTTTCTTCAGGTTGTCAGTTTTTCTAGTAATATATCCCAAGAATTGAAGTATCCTGGTGCACACAATGCTGGAGAGGCGTTTTTTTGACTTTGTTTCCTTTAAAACCGACCATTGATTCTATGCGCACTTGCGCAGTTCAGAGAATTTGTAACATTATACCCCAAAAAAACATTTTGAAAGCGTCTGTTCTCATAAGCTATACAAAACATCAAAAATATATAATTTAGAAATCTCTAGCTCAGACTTAAGCTGATAGCTTTTAAAGGCCAAGATTCCCTTTTGAGCAAAAATAATTAATTTTGTATTATGATACGCAAATCGAACGAGTCAATTGCTTCAGTTATCTAGGATACAAAATTACATATGAAGAACAAAGAGACATCAACAGCAAAATAGCGAAATTCAACTAGAAGTGTGGAACAATAAAAAGATATATCTAGAACCAGGGACAGAAACATACCTTACGTTTTATAAGCTAATGGCTGTCTTTGTAGGGTAAAGTGAGTGATTTTGGTGATAGAGGCTTGTTTGTTAATGGGCAAGGTGTAGACATGCAGAGTTCCAGGTACCTTAGACACCGACTACTATGGTCATATGGTCAAAGTCCTACTTAGAATTTTGCGGAGACTAAGAAGTTCCAACCCTAGCTAGGAATCTTTTACATGCTATACATCGTAGTAACATGGGACCCACGGCTTTACATCACTTCCGAATGATGGAATTCTGTATAGGCTTTCATTTGCATTTTTTAATTTTTAAAAACCCCACAGAGACTGGGGATTGAACTCGCGACCTTAGATCAGTAGTCAGAAGGCATAACCACTCAGCTGCCGACCCTGGGGGTGGTAGAGATAATTTGGTGATATATTTTTTAAAAATTTCCAGCAACATATCTATTAGCCAGAGCCACATGATTCATGCTCAGGAAAACTTTAACGCTCAATGTGTCAAATTATACATATTCTTGCATGTGTTTTAAGAGTGGTTCGTTGTAGTTAGTGTTACTTAAACAATAATCAAGGTAAGTTGATTTTATAACGCCTATTAGACGAAAATGTGCTCTTTAAAATGGTGCAGGCAAAACTTAATTTCATTGCTTACTAATCGAATTAACCTTTAGGTTCTAAGCATGTTTTCTTACGATTTACACATGCAGATCGTTTGGGTTAAGCATGTGTCTTATAAATTATTTATTTGCTACAATACTTACATATAACAAAATATTTCCGCTTAGTGTATTATACAAAAACGATAGTTCAAGTAAAGTACTTTTAAAATAGCTATTTACGTTATTAGACCGGTAGCAACATTTTTATGGCCGCGCCAATACTTTATGTATGTTTGGCAAGGCTACCAGTCGTGTATCGTATAAGATTTTTTAGGATACTGCATTGGTAACTAGCGTTTACATGTTACAAATGAGTCCGGTAGATAAAATTTACTGGCCTAGACCAGTAGTAGAATTACTACTGGTCTAGACCAGTAGTAGCCGGCCTAGACCAGTAGTAGTTCTACTACTGGTCTAGGCCGGTAAATTTTATCTACCAGACTCGTTTGTAACTATGTAAACGCTAGTTACCAATGCAGTATTCTAAAAAATATATTTTTGGTTTTGCATTTTAGACTATCACCAAATTGCCTGTCGATTGTCAAATTACCTTTCACCAAATTACCAAACTATCATGCCGAAACAAAAGTATAAAACATATGGTTCAGCAGATATAGTCAGAGCAAGCCAAATGGTTTAATAGGAAGGGAAACCAATATACTAAGCTGCAGATCAAATGCATATTCTTAGGTCTGAAAATTAAAAATATTAAATAACGAACGTTTCGAGGGACAATCTGCCCTCGTTATCAACGATTAACAATTAAAAAAGAACAAGAAACTTAGCTTTTTCACTGGGACTGAACAACGACTAACCTCCAATGAATTGACGTTTGTTGATTATCTATACCTACTTGATCTGATCTTTAAGAATCGATAGCCAACTATTGTCTAAAAATATTGAGAAAGATGACACGCATTTTTCTTCGTTAAGTAAAATATATGCCGTTTCCTTAATTTTACGTTTAGTTGACATCGATTCTTTAGACAAGATCTTTGCCTTATGCCATTGTATTGTGTGCCAGCTTAGACATATTGAATTGATAGGTTGTCATCATATTTTTATGTTCTTAACTCGAACTGCCAAAGGTCTGGATATTTCACCGATATAATATATATTGTAGCGAATCCGAACACATCAGCAACCGAGACAGCCTTGAAAGCAGATGTGCGCGGATGAATCCTTTTTCCAGTAGATGCTAGAGCGACCCTGAAGGGACACGTCACCGCGTTTGAGGCTTCCGGATCGATCTAGAACCAGGTGTACTGAATGACTCACGCTCGCTTACGAGATCAACACCTGCGAATGCCGGAATGCATTCGCGAGGATTCTGGAATCTCCCCAGTGAAATATAAATGCGCGGCCTTCAGACCTGTAGGGCAGTTCGAATTCAACATCAGAGCGGCGAGCTCCCAGATAAATAAAACGCGTGAAATAAATAAATCCGTATGTAGTAGAAATACATCGTTAGTGTTTAAGAGTGATATAAATAAATAATAATAGTTGTTAGAAATAGTGCCGTAGTTTAAAAGTAATTTGTGATCTGCTTGATAATTCTCTCGTGTGTTTGTAAATAACAATGATCGTAATAATTCATTCTTGTAAATAAATATTTGAACCCATGTTCGTCGTATGATTTTAAATAGCCCGAACGTTAAGAACGTAACAGTGGTGTCGGTGTGAGGTTTTGAACCGGGGGCTATAAGAAAATTATTGAACAAACATTAAAATAAATAAATTATTTAACAAGTGCCTATAAAACGACGGTCAGATAAATAAATTGAAGTGAGTATTGTGCATGCCTTTGACGCGATCTCAAAGCAGCAAAATGGAAGCCCAATTAAGCCAACTTTTGCAACTGATGCAAGTTAGCCAGGACAAGGCGGAAAAAGCACAAGAGGATCTTAGGAAAGAGATCCAAGCTGGGCAGGAGAAGGCAGAAAAAGCGCAAGCAGAATCGAAAGCCGCGCAAGAAAAAGCGCAAGAGAAAGCGGAAAAAGCACAGGAGGAACTTAAGAAAGAGATCCAAGTTGGCCAGGAAGAATTGAAAGCCGGCCAAAAGAAGGCAGAAGAGAATGCAGAAAGGGCACAGGAAGTACTGAAGGAACAGTTGAGAGCCGCGCAAGAGGATCTTAGAGAAAAACTTGAGGAAAAACTGAGAGTCACTCAAGAAGACCTCAATGATGAACTTCGGGAAGATATGGAGAGAGCGTTGGCCGGAGTTCGGAGTGACATACTGGAGCTGCAGTCACGAAGTGGCCAAGGCCAACCAGCTCTCTCTGAATCTGCTGGCTGCTCTTCTCCAATTGCAGTGAATCAGCCTACCTTATCGCGAGTTGCTGCCCCTCAGGTTGCTCTGTCCCAAGATACTGCCCCAGTGAGGCCCGCAACATCTGGCTTGCACATGAAACTGCCCTCTTACGATGGGAAAACACCATGGTCAACATACCTGAAGCAATTTGAAGCCGCAGCCGTTGCTAATGGTTGGGGAATGGCAGACAAAGCGACCGCATTGATCCTGACATTGCGAGGGGATGCTCTGAATGTTTTGCAAATGATTCCAGAAAATCAGCAGAGGGACTTCCAGCAATTGGTGAATCGTCTGGAACGGCGTTATGGCAATGGTCATCTTCAGCATGTGCATTGTGCCCAGTTGAAGAACAGAATTCAGAAGTCGGGGGAGACTCTGCAAGAACTGGAGGCCGATGTTGCTCGATTGGTTCGGCTCGCGTATCCATCGGCGCCGGAGGACTTCCTGGAGCAGCTAGCAGTCCAAACATTCGTAGATGGAGTTAAAGACGCCGATACTCAGCAAGCGGTACGTCTGGGGCGCCATAGGACACTGGGAGAGGCCTTAGCCCATGCATTGGAATTTGAAGCGGCAAGGACTGCCTCAAGAGGACATGGTCGTGTCCGCGGTGTCGCCACGACGGAGATAGCGCCTGAATCCATGGAGGACATGTTGCGACGACTTATAAGGCAGGAGACGAGGGAGAAGGGGCCCCGTTGCTGGAGCTGCGGAGAGATGGGTCATCTTAGGGCTCGCTGTCCGAAGAAAGGAGCCCGAGTGTCTGACGAGCCGTCGGAAAACTAATGCGGGTCGACAAGAAGGGGCGAGAGTCGACTCGTGATTGCCATGCCCCGGAGATTCCCATACATGTGTCGTCCGTGCAGCGCCCGCCTGATAGTCTCTTCATTGATGGGAAAATAAATGGAAGAGTTCGGTCTCTGCTGTTGGATACTGGAGCGACGAAGTCCATCGCCAGGTCTGACGTAATACGAGACGAGGGTGAGCTGCTGCCCACCAGGACACGCCTTCGCACTGCCACGGGAGGCGCAGTGACCACACATGGGGAGATGGATGTGAAATTGAAGATTGGGAATCAAACCCTCAAGCATCGGGTCCTGATTGCTGACATTGCGGACGAGTTCATCCTGGGAATGGATGTCATGAATAAGTGTGGGTTCACTTTGGACCTGGGACGCGGCGTGTTGCACGTGGGTGGGGAGGAGCTTTCCCTACACCCAAAAGAAGAGATCGCAGTACGAGTGGTATTGGCGGAAGATGTTACTCTGCCTGGACGAACCGAGAGTGTCGTGGATGCATACCTGGATGGCGATCTCCGGGGCAACGTAGTGCGCATGATTGAACCCGATTATGACAAGGAGCTCACTCATGGTATCCTGGTTGGGAAGACGTTGGTAAAGACTGGGCTTAAGGTCCCAGTAAGGATTATGAACGTCAACAGGGAACCAGCAACCGTCAGGAGAGACACAATCCTGGGAAGGTGCACACCGGTCTCCGCCGTTGTGAGAACGATCACTAGTGGCGGCGGCCGCAAGGCGAAGGACTGCCCAGAGGCATTAATTAACACCGTGATGTCTACGTGCAAGGGCGTGAGCCAGCAAGAACGGAAGAAGATCGAAGATCTGGTGGCCCGGTACCAAGACGTCTTCGAGTGCGGAGATCATCCCAGCGGCCGTACCGACGTAGTTAAACATAAAATCAATACGGGGGATGCTCAACCGATACGCCAACATCCAAGAAGGTTGCCCCTCGCCAAACGGGAAGAAGTTGAGAAGATTGTCCAAGATATGCGAAACCAAGGGATCATCGAACCGTCCAGCAGCCCGTGGGCCTCCCCTGTGGTTCTTGTCAAGAAGAAGGATGGCTCAACGAGGTTCTGTGTTGACTACCGACAGCTGAACCATGTGACCAAGAAAGACAGCTACCCTCTGCCACGAATTGATGATACCCTGGATACACTCTCCGGTTCTCGATGGTTCTCGACGCTAGACTTAAAGAGCGGTTATTGGCAAGTCGGAATGGAACCCGCAGACAGGGAGAAGACTGCATTTACTATCGGAACTGGGCTCTGGCAGTTCTCCGTCATGCCGTTCGGTTTGTGCAATGCCCCCGCCACGTTTGAGAGGCTGATGGACACCGTCCTGAAGGGTCTATCTTGGCAGACCTGCCTGATATACTTGGACGACATCATAGTGGTGGGCAAATCCTTCAACGAGCATCTGAAAAACCTGGAGGAAGTGTTCGGTAGATTGCGAGGTGCCAACCTGCGATTGAGTCCAAAGAAGTGCCACATCTTCCAGAAGGAGGTACAGTACCTGGGGCACGTCGTATCCCGCCAGAGAGTAGCAGTAGACCCGAGTAAGGTGAAGGCAGTGCAGGATTGGCCAATCCCGAAGGATAAGCATGAACTGCGAAGCTTCCTGGGCCTCTGTACTTACTACCGACGGTTTGTGCTGGGCTTCGCGAACATCGCAAAACCGTTAACCCGTCTAACGGAAGAGGGACGACAGTTCGAATGGAGTGCTGAGTGCGCGGAGGCCTTCGAGACGCTCAAGACTGCCTTAACCAGTTCACCTGTACTTTGCTATCCACGTCAGGAAGGCCAGTTTATCCTCGACACTGACGCTAGCAATGTCGGAATAGGTGGTGTTCTGTCCCAGGTCCAAGATGGGCAAGAGAAAGTCCTGGCATATTTCAGCAAGGTCCTGTCCAAACCAGAGCGTAACTATTGCGTAACCAGGAGGGAGCTTCTGGCAGTAGTCAAGTCCGTGGAGCATTTTTATAAATACCTGTATGGCAGAAGATTCTTGCTGAGGACCGACCATGCTGCTCTAAGATGGCTGCTGCAGTTCAAGAACCCTGAAGGACAGGTGGCTAGGTGGATCGAGCGCCTACAAGAGTACGACTTTGAAATAAATCATCGACTTGGCACAGCCCACCGCAACGCCGATGCGTTGTCCAGGAGGCCCTGCCCTGCGGACTGCAGCCACTGTTCGAGACTGGAGAGTCGTGCGGTACCCATCAATCGTACCACTGTAGTCGACGACTCGTGGGAGCTAGACGAGTTGCAGAACAGCCAGGAGAACGACCCCGACTTAGGCACAGTTATAGCCTGGAAGCGAGATGGCCGTCGACCTACCTGGCAGGAGGTCTCCGCCACCAACCCAACGGTGAAGACCTATTGGGCGCAATGGGACTCCTTGCAGCTCGAGAACAACGTCTTGACTAGAATCTTGGAAGACGAGGACGGTAGGGCAACGAGATCACAATTGATGGTTCCGAGGAGTAGAGTGGCCGAGGTTCTACTTCACCTGCATGATGGCTCCTCTGGGGGACACTTTGGATTGAAGAAGACGTTGCAGAAGGTCCGAGACCGGTTCTACTGGGCGAGTTGCAAAGATGATGTCCGAGAGTGGTGCCGGAGGTGCGAAGCCTGCGCTACAGGAAACGGACCGGTTGGTAGACGTAGAGCTCCAATGCGGCAGTACAACGTCGGTAGTCCGTTCGAGAGGATAGCCATCGACATCGCTGGACCATTCCCCGAAACCGAAGCGGGAAATAAATACATCTTGGTGTGCATGGACTACTTCACCAAGTGGCCTGAAGCATATGCCCTTCCGAATCAAGAGGCCGGTACTGTAGCTGATGTTCTGGTGAAGGAGTGCTTCAGCCGTTTTGGAGTCCCCTGGAATTACATTCCGACCAGGGCCGGAATTTCGAGTCTGGACTGTTCCAGAACGTTTGCAAGCTGCTGGGGATACACAAGACCCGGACCACTGCCCTCCATCCTCAATCGGACGGCATGGTGGAAAGGATGAACCGAACCATGGGGAAGCATCTGTCCAAGGTGGTTTCCGAACATCAGCGTGACTGGGACCAGTACATTCACCTATTCCTAATGGCCTACCGATCGGCAGTACAAGAGACAACCAACCACACCCCAGCTACGGTACTCTTTGGGCGCGAGCTGCGATTGCCATGTGACCTCAAGTTTGGAAGAAAGCCTGGCGAAGAAACGGCCGGCGAGGACTACGTGGGGAACCTGAAGAAGAGGATGGAAGAGATCCACGACGCCGTACGCCGAAACATTCAGGGTGCCAGCGACCGAATGAAGGACCGATATGATGCCCGCGCTGAGGCCGGTGGTTTCCAGCCTGGCGATTTGGTATGGCTTCATAACCCCCAGAGGCGTCGTGGCCTCTCCCCCAAGCTCCAAAGAAACTGGGAAGGCCCCTACACTGTAGTTGCTCGACTGAATGACGTGGTATACCGAATCCAGAAACCTCCTCGAGGAAAGTGCAGGGTGGTGCACTTCAATCGGTTGGCCCCATATGCCGGAACGAATGAGGAAGTGGAGGCTGTCACGGAACAACCCCTGAGACGACTAGGGACCGGAGGAACCTCCTTCCAGGAGTTTATGGCCGCTTATGGGGGTACGAAGACTGCGCGATTTGGAGTTACTACAGAGGTGCAGCGTGACCTGTTCGACACCCTGCGGCAGTATTCCCTGGCACACTGCGTCGCCCAGGACCTCCGGATGTCTAGGGGGATCGCCGCTGCCTTTCGGGAGCAGTTTGGCCGGTTAAACCAGCTGCGAGAGCAGGCACCTCAGGTTGGCAGAACCTTACAGCTGAAGGAAGGCAACAGCTCCATTTATTACCTGGTGACGAAAAGGTTGTCTCACGAAAAACCTAGTTACCAGGAGCTCTGGTATGCTCTTTTGGACCTTAAGGAGCAGATGGTGAAGAACGGCGAACCCGGCTAGCGATGCCGAAATTAGCATGCGGCCTGGATTCGTTGGACTGGAGGGTCGTACGCAGCATGCTGGAAGTAGTTTTCGACCAGACCGGCATCCAGATCGAGGTCTGCTGTTGCAGCCCGGCGCGAAGCATTGAGCCCACGGTGGACTGCTACTTCTTCAACCAGTCCGTGTGCAAGAAAGGCACCGCCTGTAAATACCGTCATCGAATCCCCACAAGAGCGAGTGACAGGCACCCGACGCAACTCGTTCTGGGACAGAACGACCTAAGGCGGGGGCAGTGTAGCGAATCCGAACACATCAGCAACCGAGACAGCCTTGAAAGCAGATGTGCGCGGATGAATCCTTTTTCCAGTAGATGCTAGAGCGACCCTGAAGGGACACGTCACCGCGTTTGAGGCTTCCGGATCGATCTAGAACCAGGTGTACTGAATGACTCACGCTCGCTTACGAGATCAACACCTGCGAATGCCGGAATGCATTCGCGAGGATTCTGGAATCTCCCCAGTGAAATATAAATGCGCGGCCTTCAGACCTGTAGGGCAGTTCGAATTCAACATCAGAGCGGCGAGCTCCCAGATAAATAAAACGCGTGAAATAAATAAATCCGTATGTAGTAGAAATACATCGTTAGTGTTTAAGAGTGATATAAATAAATAATAATAGTTGTTAGAAATAGTGCCGTAGTTTAAAAGTAATTTGTGATCTGCTTGATAATTCTCTCGTGTGTTTGTAAATAACAATGATCGTAATAATTCATTCTTGTAAATAAATATTTGAACCCATGTTCGTCGTATGATTTTAAATAGCCCGAACGTTAAGAACGTAACAATATGTATACAATACTTTGATTGTTGTTCTTCGTTGAACGGTTTAGTTTTTGTAAGAACTTACCGTAAGGTATTCATCGTTTTGAATACCGTCCTAACATTGAATCTATTTCCAATTCGTCTAATTTTGTCAGATATGCCTGGAATATAAGGTATAGTTAAAGAATTATATTTTTGAGTGTCATTTCTTTGTATGTGTGTGGCATTGTTTCGTTTATTGAAAATGTTCCGAACAAGAGTTTCTGGATAGCCATTATCTTGTAAAACATTAATAATAAATTCTTTCTCTTTTTGCAAATTTCATCAATAGAGCAAACAACTTTGGCTCTGTCTTAGAAACTTTTTACTACACCTGTCTTTATATTTTTGTGATTTATTTATTTTTATTTATTTATTTATTTAATTCGCACTCAGCCAACAGCCCCACTAACGACTGTCATGATGTTGTATGACCGCCGGGACCAACTTTTTTCCGTGATAGCCGTACCACGAGGCGCCGAGAGATGCAGCCGTGGAACTCCCATCCAAGTTCTGACCAGAGACAGCGTTGCTTAACTCTGCTGATCGAACGTGGACGCTTGTTCAAGCTACACCACTCGGGACCCTGGTGATGGTTGGAGATAAAATGTAAGTATCTATTAGTGTTGGTTTTCTTGAGGTATACTGATGTTTCAAACGTATTTATTGTGCGTGTGATTAATGTATCCAAAAAGGTACCCGATTGTTTTGCTCTGTTTCTAATGTGAATTTGATGGAGGTTCCTTTACTGTTAATATGTTCAAGAAATTTGTCCACCTCATCCATATCATGAGGCCAAATTGCAAAAACATCATCGACATACGTCCACCAAACTACTGGTTTGTTGGTGTATGTGTAGACATGTTGTTCAAATACTTCCACAAAAAATGTTACTAACAATGGTAGATAAAGGGGAACCCATTGCTGGGAAATCTTGTTGGTAAAATTCATTGTTTAGTTGAAAGTATGTCGTTTTAATGCATAGTGTTAAAAGTTTCATAATGGTATTATAACGATCTTGGGGCAGGACATATAACTTAGCGTCCCGATCATTCGAGAATGACAGGCGGAGGCAGTGTTACGACCTTGAGCCGGTTCACGTGTAGACGGATGAGTCACGCCTTCGAGAACTACCTCGGGGTTAATGCACGTGATGCGTCACCATTTTCCGGACTAATCGAGGGTGTCGCGATGTTTCTAGAATGACTCACCCGGCGGATATAAATAAGCGCCAGCAGAAATAACAGGACAATCGAAGTCGAAGTCCGAGTGCCGACTCCAGCTTTGAAGTACGCGGAAGCAGTCATATAAATAAACCCGTGTGTACATAAAATCTAGCAATGTAAATAAGGCGTTGTAATTAAATCTAGCCAGATAAATCATTAATGTTTAAGTCGCGTGAAAATAAATGAAGTGTATTTGTTGTTAGAAATAGTTCCTGATTAGTTTATAAATAATTTGTGTTCCGCCTTAATAGTTTTGTGTTTTGTAAATAGTAAAGATAAATTGCTGTAAATAAATGCTTAAAACAAGAAACGGCGTATAATTTTTAAATAGCCCCAGAACGTAAAACGTTACAGTAGCGTCAGGTGTCGGGTTTTGTACCAGGGGCTATTAAAAAAATATCGAACATACATTAAATAAATTGACTAACAAGTACCGATAAAGGACAGTCAGATAATAAATTTAAGTGTGTGCCTGTGACGAGATTCCAAAGCAGCAAGATGGAGACCCAATTAAAACAACTTTTCCAGCTGATGCAAGCTGGCCAGGAAGAATTGAAAGCCGGCCAAAACAAGGCAGAAGCCGGGCAGGAAGTACTTAAGGAAGAGCTGAAAGCCTGGAAGAAAGTACTTAAGGGAGAGCTGAAGGCCTGCCGAAGAAACGGCCGGCGAGGACTACTCGGGTAACCTGAAGAAGAGGATAGAAGAGTTCGGTCTCTGCTGTTGGATACTGGAGCGACAAAGTCCATCGCCAGGTCTGACGTAGTACGGGACGAGGGTCAGCTACTGCACAACAAGACACGCCTTTGCACTGCCACGGGAGACGCAGTGACCACATATGGGGAAATTGATTTGACATCGAAGATTGGGAATCAAACCCTCAAGTATCAGGCCTTGATCGCTGACGTTGCGGACGAGTTCATCCTGGGAATGGATGTTAGGAATGAGTGTGGGTTCACTTTAGACCTGGGACCCGGCGTGTTGCACGTGAGTGGGGAGGAGCTTTCCCTACACCCAAGAGAAGAGATCGCAGTACGAGTGGTATTGGCGGAAGATGTTACTCTGCCGGGACGAACCGAGAGGGTCGTGGATGCATACCTGGATGGCAATCTCCGGGGCAACGTAGTGGGCAGGATTGAACCCGGTTATGACAAGAAAGACACTCATGGTATCCTGGTTGGGAAGACGTTGGTAGAGACTGGGCTTAAAGTCCCAGTAAGGTTGATGAACGTCAACATGGAACCGGCAACCGTCAGGAGAAACACAATCCTGGGGATGGATGTTAGAAATAAGTGTGGGTTCACTTTAGACCTGGGACGCGGCGTGTTGCACGTGGGTGGGGAGGAGGTTTCCCTACACCCAAGAGAAGAGATCGCAGTACGAGTGGTATTGGGGGAAGATGTTACTCTGCCGGGACGAACTGAGAGGGTCGTGGATGCATACCTGGATGGCGATATCCAGGGCAACATAGTGGGCAGGACTGAACCCGATTATGACAAGGAGGTCACTCATGGTATCCTGGTTGGGAAGACGTTGGTAGAGACTGGGCTTAAGGTCCCAGTAAGGATGATGAACGTCAACAGGGAACCGGCAACCGTCAGGAGAAACACAATTCTGGGAAGGGGCATGAGCCAACAAAAACTGAGGAAGATCGAAGATCTGGTGGCCCGGTACCAAGACATCTTCGAGTGCGGAGATCATCCTAACGAACATCAATCATTCAAGTTTGGCAGAAGATTCTTACTAAGGACCGACCATGCTGCTCTAAGATGGCTACTGCAGTTCAACAAACCCTGAATGACAGGTGGCTAGGTGGATCGAGCGCCTACAAGAGTACGACATTGAAATAAATTATCGACCTGGCACAGCCCACCGCAACGCCGATGCGTTATCCAGGAGGCCCTGCCCTGCGGACTGCCGCCACTGTTTGAAGCTGCAGAGTCGTGCGGTACCCATCAATCGTACCACTGTAGTTGAAGACTCGTGGGAGCTAGACGAGTTGCAGAACAGCCAGGAGAACGACCCCGACTTAGGCACAATTATAGCCTGGAAGCGAGGTGGCTGTCGACCTACCTGGCAGGAGGTCTCCGTCACCAACCCAACGGTGAAGACCTATTGGGCGCAATGGGACTCCTTGCAGCTGGACAACAACGCCCTGACCATAATCTTGGAAGATGAGGACGGTAGGGCAACGAGATCACAATCGATGGATCCAAAGAGTAGAGTGGCCGAGGTTCTGCGCCACCTACGTGATGGCTCCTCTTGGGGACACTTTGGATTGAAGAAGGAGTTGCAGAAGGTCCGAGAAAGGTTCTACTGGGCGAGCTGCAAAGATGACGTCCGAGAGTGGTGCCGGAGGTGCGAAGCCTGCGCTACAGGAAACGGACCGGTTGGAAGACATAGAGCTCCGATGTGGCAGTACAACGTCGGTGGTCCGTTCGAGGGGATAGCCATTGACATCGCCAGATCATGCCCCGAAACCGAATCGGGAAAAAAATACATCCTGGTGTGCACGGGCTACTTCACCAAGTGGCCCGAAGCGTACGCCCTTTCGAATCAAGAGGCCGGTACTGTCACTGATGTTCTGGCGAAGGAGTGCTTCAGCCGTTTTGGAGTCCCCCTGGAGTTACATTCCGACCAGAGCCGTAATTTCGAGTCTGGACTGTTCCAGAACGTCTGCAAGCTACTGGGGATACACTAGACCCGGTCCACTGCCCTCCATCCTCGATCGGACGGCATGGTGGAAAGAAGGAAACGAACCATGGGGAAGCATCTATACGAGGTGGTTTCCGAGCATCAGCGTGACTGGGACTAGTGCATTCACCTGTTCCTGATGGCCTACCGATCGGCAGTACAAGAGACAACCGGCATCCAGATCAAGGTCTGCTGTTACAGCCGTTGCGAAGCATTGAGTCCACGGTAGACTGCTGCTTCTTCATCCAGTCCATGTCCAAGAAGGGCACCGCCTGCAAATACCGCCATCGAACCCCCACAAGAGCGAGAGCACAGGCACCAGACGCAACTCGTTCTGGGACAGAACGACCTAAGGCGGGGGTAGTGTAACGATCTTGGGGCTGGGCCGTTGCAGACATATGACTCAGCGTCCCGATCATTCGAGAATGACAGGCGGGGGCAGTGTCACGACCTTGAGCTTGTTCACGTGCTGACGAATGAGTCACGCTTTCGAGAACGACCTCGGGGTTAATGCACGCCATGCGTCACCATTTGCCGGACTAATCGAGGGTGTCGCGAAGTTTCTAAGGGGTTATAAACTGTTCTTATTTTTGAGAATATATCTGATAAGTTGTTATGCTTGTGGCATCAACGACCAGCCCCTGCCCCAGCTTTCCGTGTTTCCTATATTAGTCAATATGACCAGGAGCTCAGTCCGAAGAAAGTGGTACCCGCTCTCAAAATCTGCCTCAAGCACGCTTCGTTAGTATCCCGAGTTTACCACATTTTTACCATGAAAAACCTTTTATGCACAGTTAAATTCTGTCACGAATTTTTGATAACCAAATCTGTTATTATTTTTCTACCCTCTTTTCTTTTTTAAAAACCCTTGTAACTCGGATAATAATTTTCATATGCTTCGACTGCGTTTTTTCCACTTGATCGTTTATTCATGGCCGTATATAACGTAAATTACTAACATTAGTACAATAGGCTTTTAGCATGTAACAACATCCCAGAGTTAGTAAGGATGTGCCTGGTGACGACCTACTTTCTTTGAAAAGGAATGTACTACGAGCAAAAGGAAAGAGCCGCTATGGGATCCCCGTCATCTCCAGTCATTGTTAAAATATTTATCAATGCCTTTGAAGAAAAAGCTATTCAGTCCAGCCATCTCAAACCTAAATGCTGGTTTCACAACATAAATGACACTTTCGTTATATGGCCCCATGGAAAAGCAGCTCTTGAAACTTTCTTGGCACACTTAAACAACCACCATGCCAAAATAAGATTGACTATGGAAACTGAAGAAAATGGGCGCCTACCTTTCCTGGATGTGTTAGTGAAACGAATCTCTAACAACAGATTAAGCCATACAGTGTATCATCATCCCCAACACTTTTGATATTTTCCTGCTAGGCTTTCAATGTTTCCTGCATTTTCCAAACATTTGCTTCATATCATTGAATAAATATTTGCAAAGTTCAAATGTTTAGAGGTTGAGACTGAATCATCTGATATACATATCTCTTATATATACTTATTTGTTTACAAAATTCATTCAGAGACTGTCAAATATTAGCGAAACTTTCACAGACAGCCTCTAAATAATGCAGTTTATACGGTGTTAGAAATGCAGTAATTATAAATGTTCAAAATATGTCATCACTTTTCATGTAAATACTTGATAGTTACGAAAAATGATAAGCAGTATTAAAATGTGAACAGAAAACAAAAATTGAAGTTGAAATAAGTTTTGTGAGTAAATAATAGCAGTTGGATAATTTTATTATTTGCCATTTTAGAGTCCTCCAATATGTTAGATAAATAAAAGGGCAGGTTGCATGGTTCATTAATTATTTACAATGAGATTTACAACTTAAAAGCATTTTAAGTCTTAAATGTACAAAAATTATAGTATACAAATAGAAAATTGAAAAATTAACATTTCGCTTACATGTGATGCTTTAAGCAAACAACACGACATACATTTACCTATAAATATTAAAAACTTAATAAATCCCACGCAAATGCAAAAACTAGAGTATTTCAAATTCGTTCTCCGAGTCATACTGCCGTTCTAGGTAATCAAACTCTGAAAAAGAATCATTACAGTAAGAAATGTGTCATTGTTCTATTTCAATTATTAATATTCCAACCTGTGCAGCAAGCTGTCGCTAAAGCATCTACCGCAGTGTCTTCTGTGGGAGACCACTCCTTAGGCCGGTCGTAGCAAATTTCAAAAAGAGGCTGTTTTTCAGCTATAATCTCGTGTCTAATCCGGTCACATAAGTTATCAAATTCAAATTCAGTTCTACAGAAAAAGCACTAGAAAATAATTTCCTTTACAATTAATTAATAACCAACAATCTCTACTCACAAGAGCAAACAGACGGGTCCATCGCTAAAATATTGATTCTAGAAGCTCTCTTACAGTGGTACGTAGTGTCCAGTTCCATTTGATCGTCTGTTTCTTTAGTTTCGACAAAGCCAGATCTCTGTGTCGTATGCGGGTCGAGAATATAACTTCGTCGCCGACGCACCCGATAAAATACAAAGCCAAGTTTGGCTTCCCTCCTATGACACCCAGGCTTTGATTAAATTTGAAGCACGTCTAGAATAAAAAAATTACGTGAGCTGTAAGTAAATCTCATAAGCGGACGTTGGAATACCTTCAAGCCTCTAATATATATAGGATTTATTTCGCTAAGCCCTAACCTTAAAGGCACTACAAGAAGCAGCGGTTCCACTCGTTTTTTACTAAATTTGTACTATTAGTTTCTCGTGATAAGCATTGTTTTTCTACAACAAAGGCTGCTTCAGTTCATGCTGCAGAGAAATGTACCGTTACACTTACTAATTTCATTCATTATGACTGTGTTGTCTAATGCCACATGAATAGTTACGGAACTCCATTCATCGTAGATGATTAATTTTCTGAAATAAAATTTATTTATTCTGAATTGTAGTTATGTTATCACAGACTTCATGTAAACACATTTAATTTGACGGAAATTATATCAATGAAATCTATTATAGTTATGATGACTAAAAAGAAATACTTTAGAGTCTTCCATTGCGTATTTCAGTCGTCAAATCCCCATCCAGTCAAAATCCACTATTTTTCATGACTTTTCTCCTTTGTTTCGCCGAAATGAAACAACTGAAAAGTTTTCAACGCCTCTACATCAATGAGAATTCAAATCATATGAACTAACATCGTTTATCAATGCCAAATTGAGTCTCTGCTCATTCTCCTATTATGTTCTCAATGTTAATGTTAATAAAATTATCATAGTCTTGTCGAAATTCAAGATAAAATTGACAACTCAACATTTTACCTCGTACGGTATGCAGTGTAGCTGAAAATGTTCTCTACATATATGAAATTTAGTTATTAATTTATGAAAAAAAATTATTGATAGAACTTTTTATAAGGAATACTTTTTTCCTAAATAGATAATTTACACAGTTTCCCAATTTCCCATATGTAGAGAACTTTATGATATACAATGTATATGAAAATATTTTGATCATTACTGATGGGATAATATAATAAGAATCTTGGTAAAAATGGAGATTAAGCAATCCTTTTTATTTGGTGATATTGTTAAATACTACAACTTTCAGACTTTTATCAGAGATTGTAGCAAATATTGGAAATACCTATAAATCTGCTTTAAAAACAATTCAAAATATTCTATCACCATTTTTAATTAAATTCAGAAAGAGGAAACTAATTTTCTGCATCAGTTACATATAAATCAAGGTAACAGACTACACATTTACGTTCCACAAAATAATAATTAAGAATCAAACTTAACTGTTACTGGCATCCTTACTTTAAAACTTGGGCAACAGTGTTAGGGCCGAACCACTGGCCCACATCTTTGCCTTCCGAGGCGCCCATAAGTGCGATTTGGTGTATAGAAAATGGGGCCTGTCGTCGGTCCTCGAATTTCTGAAGTATTTTTAAATACGTCGTGTCTTTCGTTTCGGGTTCCCACGACCAGTCGCGGCCAAGGTGTAGAGACATCAGTGCCTCAGCCAGAACCATCTGGCCACAACGGAGCATGCAACCCCAGCCCTTGTCTGTCGTCAAGCCATCGCCGCCGCCGATTGGGACAAAGCCCTTACGGTAGGTGAACCAGAGCCTCGACAAAATGTCTTGTCGTATGATGTTGAGCTCTGTTGAACGAAGAATTTGTAAGTGCGAACTGTCCAAAATGAAACTGTACCTTGCGTTGCGTTGTATTTTTTTCCTAAGATCCAGACTGGTTCTTTTGTGTGCTGGGGTATGTCATCCACTTCCACAGAACTGTCAGTCAAGTACGTTTCAAACATACAGTCCATGGTGTTTCCGGGTAAAAATAAACCACGCTATCGCATAGTTCGGTCAGAGCAGCAGTGAAAGTGATAACGTTTCTAAAATTATCATATCTGAGGCTTTGTTTTTGTTTGATTCACTTCTGTCGTCAACACGCCATTTTTATTTAGACAAGTAGAAAGGATCAGCTGATTGTCATTCCTTGCGCATGACGTTTATATCGCGACGATCATTATACATACAGAGTGCGTATAAAGTGTGGTATACCGGTTATACAGGGTGTATATAAATTGGCGCAAGAGCTCCAGGTAGCGATATTCCTTGTACAATTCTGAGTCGAAAATCTTAATACGAAAATGTTGGATTGGTCTTCATGAGCCCTCACGAGCGGTAGATAAAAACAATTGTTTTTTCAGGTCAAGTACCCCTTCTGTTTTAATTACGACAAAATTTCATCAGCAAGAATTGTTCAAAATGTAAAATTATGGTCCCATACAAAATTTCAGAAATATCGACGTACTTTTATGAAACCGTGTGTATTAGGTGCAGTACTTTTGTGATAAAAGTAAGTCGATATTTCTGAAATTTTGCATGAGACCATAATTTTACATAATGAACAACTCTTCCTGATGCCATTTTGTCGTATTTAAAACACAGAGAGTACTTTACATGACTATTGAACTCACTTGTCATCTACCAAAAACTGACCAATAAAAATACAAGATTTGATGTCTTTGAGCCAATAAAAAAGAACTATATTGACAATTTTCACTAGTGAAAATAATTGACAATTTTCACTAGTGGTATAGTGAATATTTTAAACAAATTTGATTTTTATTAGAAAAAGTCCATATTAGTGTTCTGTTACTATAGAAATTGCGTAGTTTCGTGCTAGATTTACTGAAAACTAATTTGAAAAAGTAGTTTGGTTCATTGAATAGTCTCTCGAATACCATTCTTATTAGTCAAAGTTAAGTAGAATATTTTTGCGATGGTATCACTACTCATGTCCATTGCGCTTAGGATTAGTACTCATGCTAGCGCACTCGTCCTAATCGATACTAAGCGCAATGGACATTCGTGATACCACGGAAAAAATATTCGACATAACTTTGACTACTCGTGGTATTATAAGTGAAAAAACAATTGTTTTTATCTACCGCTCGTGAGGGCTCATGAAGACCAATCCAACATTTTCGTATTAAGATTTTCGACAACTGATAAAAAAAATTGACATTTACATGACCTAAATCGCTTGTCAAAGTGACTTTTTTGTTCACTGGTTGTAATAGTTATTTACCTAACAAGTTCGGGAAGGTAATTTTTCCGAATGAGCACTTTGTTTCCAGCACGACCGAAGGGAGTGCTGCATGTAGTGCGAATTCGGGAAAATTCTTCCCGAAAAAGTTAGGTACAGTGTTTTTTGTAACGAATAACTGAACATATTTTAAGAAATAAAAAATTATTATTTTGTGTTTTACTACTTTACTGAGTTGACAGCACAAATCAATAATTTATACGAATCCTACGCACCTAGCTTATGTCGACGTTTACAGCGCCTCTGGTATTTGAAAGCGCAATTAAACCAACAAGGGACAATTAAAAAAATTTACAAAACGCACAATGTCCCTAGTTTTGGTTGGAAAGTAAAAAGCACCGCAGTACGGAAAAAGTAACTTACGGCGCATCGGGAATGACCGGGAAATATGAATTTTAACGTCATGTGTACAAAATAGTTATTTATGTGGCAAGCTTAGTAAATTAGCCTTCATGGGCGAGCCGGATGCATTTTTATATGTATCACAAGCTATCGAGCCCGAACTGTGCCCGAATGCAATTATTATCTATCACATGTTATGCCAGCACCCGCATCCTAACTAGTACAAGCGATCGCAAAAATAATTCAATTTCTTATAGCTGCAGGTGTGGTATGCAGCCAGTGCAGCTCGGAGCTCTGTGATTGTGTGTTATTTTGCCTATAACGCTTAACTTTATAGTTATGATCTAATTTATTTGGATATTTCTTTAGAGTTAACTTGTCAACAACAGAAGAAGCAGGGGTGGGTTTTTCCTTACTGTTATTTGAAATAGAAAATTGGCAATAGTTTTTCGTTCCAGGTATAAATATGAACTTGTCCTTACCCTCAAACTACAGTTATCATCACATTGATGATTGTTCCTTCAGAGTTAATTTGTCAACAAAAGAAGAAACGGAGGTAAGTTATTTCCTCGCATCTTTTTCATGTATGAAAATACCTTCACTAGTTGGTTAAGGCACAAGCCAGGTTTTAATTAAGACTTTGTTTAAAAAGTGAAGTATACACAAATGTTACCTTATCTTTTTATCTGCAAAAGACCAAACTATTCTCGTTATGGAACTTTATATGTAGTCGACATGTTCATGAATTTACCGGACGAGGTAAAACGCTATTTTCTAGCCGGAAATTTTGCCGTCAACTTTACACCAGGAGCTTTTAGAGGTATATTTACCGATATGGCGACAGAAATTACTGTTATAAAAATACGAAAGCTGCAGATGCCGGTATTTCAGGTCTTACTCGAAAACCTGCTGCTATATTGAGGTGGACGTTAACTCAAAACGTCGTTGGAGAATATGCATCTGAAATACGTGATCGAAGTAACGTTAAAGATACTAACAGCACTTATGATAATTATGTTCACGAAGGTGAGAAGCCCTCATTGTTTACTAGAGACGAAGAAGATTTTTTGAAGATGTTTAACTATGTAAAATCACACATGACTGATCCATTCTCTTTAGAAAAGTATACACCTACATTGATTAATATAAGCACTGGATGCGTTGCTCCACCTGAAGTATCTGCTAGTCTATTAGGTGCTATAGATGTAGGTAAAGAAAAAATGTTTGAGTTTTTAGAAAGGCTAGAAAAAACTACGGAAAAATCTTTTCATGATAATATTATGCGAAGTGACCTCAAAACATTTAGCGATATGCATAAATCTACGATTTATAAAATCAATGGCAAGGAAACACGTAGATTAGTGAAGCCAGACGTCGTATTTAAAAGAGCTTTGATGGTTAGTGATAGCAGGCCTACTGTTAATTTGAGAACGGTAATGAGTGTTCCATTAACAAACATTCCATGCGTACTTTTTAAACCTGATGGCTCCAAAAGAAAAACTAAGAAGTGCGATCTTATGCATTTATTAGAGAAAAATATTTCGAATGATATTACACTCAACGAACCGTCTGCACAAAAGTATAATTGTATAGTTATTGATGGCATGGCCGTAGTTCAAGCTTTAAACGCTAATACTCTTGTTACTTTCAATGACGTGGGTTGTGAAATAATGAAGAAAATATGTAGAAAACTACAAAATGCAGATGAGGTCCATCTAATCTTTGATCGTTATGATGACTGCGGTATTAATCCAAAACAAGAAGAAAGGTTTGCTAGATATGGCAATGGAAGTCAAGCTGTAGAAATAATGGGCAATAGACATGTACTAGATTTCAAAAAAGTTCTGGCAAACAACGAAAATAAATCAAATTTGACAAATTTTATTTGTGACTATTTACAGAAACATCTTCCAAGTTCAGAAATAATGTCGAAGAATGAGGCCAAGAAAGTTTTCGTTGCTGGTGGAATAGAACCTCGAGAGAATACATATGTTATTTCTAAAAATAATCAATATGCTGATGACAAGTTAGTCTGCAATCATATAGACGCGAATACTAGAATAATTTTTCATGTTAGTGAAATCCAGTCACAATATTCTCTTCGTTGTCAGATCATTGTTGAATCTCCAGACGCAGATGTATTTACTCTTTTGCTGTCACACTATAAATATTTTTATTCCAACCCATTAATATGGTTCTACACAGGCAACACAGACAGTAAGCTCGACCATCGTCGATTTATTCCAATTCATAAGCTTTATGAAAAACTAGGATCTCAAAAAATCTCAGCTCTCATAACTTTACAAGCTGTGAGTGGTTGTGACACTGTAAGCTCATTCAATTATATAGGAAAAAAGAAAGCATATGCCGGATTTTCTAAGCTATCTGCTTCAGATAAAGCTGATTTTATAAGTATAGTCGATCTGCCTGTAGACAAAGCTTTGTGTGTAGTAACGAAATGGTTGAGCTTAATTTATATTCCTAATACGCTGCAGAAAAAAGCAACTTCTGAAGACGAGAATGTGATGTCCATAAATAATTTAAGATATAAAATAGCTTGCATCAAAGATATAGCAGTAGATAGACTGCCTCCTTCAGAGCCAACTTTGGTGCAGCATATTTTGCGTGTTAAGTGGCAAGTGAATGAGTGGTCCCAAGCAAGATCTAAAAACATCACTTCTTTTAATCCAACTCAGTATGGATGGATATTAAACAATAACGTACTATCCTTTAATTACTTTGAGGGAGATACAGCCATAGAAATGTTGCAGAAATTTATTTGCTCCTGCAGTGGAAAGTCACCATGTGACGACGAAGAAATTTGTTCTTGCGTAGCTCAAGGTTTTAAATGTTGCGATCTGTGTACTTGTTCAATAACATGTAACAATGAAAAAATGTCACATGATCATAGTGACTTAAGCGATGAGACTGAGAATTTATTGTGTTCATAGTAGTTGTTACATTTATTCATAATAGTTTGTATTCTAGTACAACTGTAAATTTTTATGTAAATAAATATAAAAATGAATGCAAATATTTATTTTTATTTAATACTTGTTGTCTTAATCCTTCTTTCATACATGAACAGCATTGCCTGGAGGCTGAATCAGGTTTCTGTTACTTGCACTGGTTCTTTGTCCCTAATATTTAAGCACAGGAATGAGACTACATTCCTGTTTTAAGACAACTTAAGTCAATGTCACTTAAAGAGACGATAATTAGATAACTACCCGAAGTGCAGCCTCACACTTCAAAATTTAGGCTTGGAAAGGTAGTATCGATGTAATTGAATCAAACAGTCAATGTCGATTGATTTTATTACAAAAATAAATGGACTTTTATACAATATAACTGCTTATATACTAAATAAAACAATTTCAAAGTGCAAAGGTATAGTTCACTAGAACGATTCTAAAATTGCAAAATAAGTAGTAAGCAATTATAGTTCCGCGTTGTCTGCCAGTTCGTGCGATGAACTCGAAGTTCTAGGTCATGTGGTAATATAATATGCTTACTGTTGTGATAGCGGTCTTTAAACAACTGATTATGAAGCAAAACTGGCTTTTAAATTGTGAACGATATTTCGTAAATTTTGACTGGAAATTTACATCTGTTTAATCTAAATTAAACATACACCGAAATTCGTTAATTTTTATCAGAAAATTTGAAAATGTTTTGTCGAAGAGTACTCGCTCCATGACTATGAATCCACCTCGAAATACGCAAATTTTACGGTTTTATTATTGCAAATTTCACATGTTAAAAAAAAAGTTGCACAAATAAAAAAATACAGTCTCAAACTACATATTTTCGCGAGTAATATCCATTACGAAAATTTTAAAAATATTTAGAAGAATTCGAGAAAAAAATTTTGAAACTTGCCTTTTTTGGTCGATTTTTCACCTTAAATCGCTCATATCTCGGAAACGAAATTTTTTTCGAAAAAACACCAACAGTTAAAAAGTGTTTATTTTCATCTAATGGCCTAAAAAACCGACCAACATAACGATTTTTTAATTTTTCATAATTTTGCAAGTTTTTTGTTAATAACAAATTACTGACCATCGGGACGGCAAAATGTCATGAAGGTTTTTTGTTTGTAATAATATAACTAATCGATCTCAATTGGTTTCAATCTGGCGTCTTCTTAGTGGTCGGTCATATAATTTTTCTGTGCATCTTTTTGGGGGTGCGCCGCTCGCCTATTACTTTTAAGTTCTGTATTTGAGAAATATTTTTTTATTTTCTGGAAAACAATGAGGATTAATCATTTTTAATAAGGGTTGTCTTACTTCTTACGATATTCATGCTGTTGAATAATGCGTTAAAATGCGCACATATCTTAATTTAAAAGTAAACGAAAACCACAAGTAAATTTTGTCAACAAAGACTGTGTTGAGGTTATGTTATTCTTCCGTCTACGAGTACTAGGTCTACTACTAGCTAACATTAGCGCGCGAGAGCGGCACATTTTACGTTTGTATGGGAAATTCAAAGCACACTAGATGTAGTTCTTTTTTAGACACACACTGCATAATCAAACATTAGTGTTTCAGTATGGCTATGGAATAGCTTCGAATTTAGGAATGCAACTACAAGTCACTTAAAAATCAAATGTCAAGTTTGACATTTAAGTATAAACGCAGTTTCATTCATGAATTAAAATCTATTCCATAGCCATACTAGATAAAAGTAATTTTTGATCATACTTTACTGTACACTGTATTTGATGATCAGTGAAAGCTCTGACTTAAAATACAGTGTGCATCTAAAATGGCGGGAAAACTTTAGGTGGCGCATTTTCAAAGAAAGTTGTTTAAAATGTAAAATTATGGTTCCATGAAAAATTTAAGGCTTTATTTTATATGTACTAGATAAATTAAGTTGGTGGTAATCCCGTTTCATAAAAATCCAGCGATATTTTTGAAATTTTGCATAGATCCATAATTGTACATTTTGAACAACTTTCAGTGACGATTCTTTGACGTTTGTAAAACAGAAAATGTACTTTAACAGAAAAATACATTTTTTTATATCTCGCCCGCGTGGGCTCATGAAGATCAATCCAACATTTTAGTATTAAGATTTTTTACTTAGAATTTTATGAAGGATATCACAACGTGAAGTTTTTCCGAGATACATATTAGATACACCCGTATACAAAATTATAGGGTTGCCTGAAAACGGTTTGGAACTTTGCCAATAACTTTCTGTCTAGCGTTTTTCCTTGGCCTTCTTTAATGAATCCTGTTTTGAATCACATGTTACTTTCCAATAGTATTTTGACAATCGAAAGCAAAATCAAAGGCAAAGGTGGTCCTGGCTGCAGACAACATCCACGGCTGAAAAATATAGACGACTGGATTGGTATGAACATATCATCATTAATTCATATAACTCTAGACCGTAATAAGTATGCCGAAATTGTCGCCAACCTTTATTGAATGGAGATGGCACCTCAAGAAGAAGTATATACCCATCGTGTTCTTTTATACATTGATTTATTTTTCTAGAATAGAATGAATGGACCTGAAATTGTAGATAATGTGTATTTAGAAGACGTGGAGTGTGAGGATCAATTTTTAAGCAGTAACGTTACCAGGGGTCCAAATTATGAAGAATCGTTCAACGAAGATCATTCTTCCAGTGAAGATGAAGATAACATACATGGCGAAATTGGATGAATTTTCTAGTAAATACAACAACGATAGGGCGATAATGAGAAAAAAAATATATTGCAAATAATAATTTACCAATTGCTTTTAATTGGTTCAGAAATACGGAAAATCTTATACCACGTACAAACATATTTCAGTTGAAAGCTCCAACTGCATTGTTCTACTTAACGAGGAATTTTTCAGAACTGGATGATAATCTTTGCTACAAATTAGGCCAAAAAGTTTACTCATATAATGACTCGTCTCCGGCAAATTCCTCGAATGCAATTGCTCGAAATCAATTGCTCGAAAATCAAATTGCTCGAATGTAACTTTTCTCGAAATACAAGTTCCTCGAACAGCAATTTCTCGAAAATGTTTTGCTCGAATTTATGTCGTCTTAAATAATGCGTCAATACTAAAATCTTCAAAATCTTTTGTAGTAAGTGGTCAAAGACAGTATTATGTTCATGTAACAGGAAAGTGATTATCATTGGAATGTAATTAAGAGTATTCATAATCAGGATAATGGGTTTGTTGTTATTACAAATAATGTTAAATAGGTTTTTCTTAAGACACGAAAGTGAACATCGGAATGTAATACATACCTATACCTATTTTTTATTAATAAAGGTTATAATTTGTAATTTGTGTTTTTTTCTTATATTCGATATTAACTGATTCCAGTTAAGGCTATTTCACAACTTTATTTTTTTCGAGCAACAGATAATCGAGAAATTGCTGTTCGAAAAACTTGCAATTCGAGCAAAGTCACATTCAAGCAATTGACTTTCGAGCAACTGATTTCGAGCAATTCGTTTTCGAGCAATTGCATTCGAGCAATTTACCTAGAACCATAATGACCAGTGTGCCAACCCACTTCTTAGAATATTAGAAAAAAAAATCGCAACAAGAAAATTTCAAAAGAAATGGTATGGGGCACCTTTCTAATATAATCACTTTCCATCATATCATATGTACTGGCCCAAACGGAAAGTCTTTTGAAAATGGGGGAATAAGGTCAGCTATATCTAGAAATCGGTGTCAAGTAGTTCTTTTAAATTTTACTTCCAATAACCCTGGCAAACCGAAAAATGCATCTAAAGCGTACTATATAGAAGTTTTGTCATTGGCAAGAACTAATAGTATCAGTCAATTTGTGAACCATAACGAAATTTCAGGGAAGACCAAGCCTGGAGCAGTACATTCTATTAAAATTTGTAAAAAGAGAAATATCAGTTGAAGGTACTCTTGGTGCAAGGGTTGTATATAAATTAATTTTTTCCTCCACAAATCTCACGTACACATTGCCGTATGCTGCTACATCTTGTGTTCCAAGAAAACCTCATTCGCAGCATGCCGTGATTAAATTGAAGTTTGCCGTAACTTTTGATATATACCCATTCAAACAAATGAACTGCCATAAGCCAGAGAAAACTAAATTACATCTTGACCTTGAACTATTTTCACATATAATCTCATAAGAGCATTAATTCTTTCCGGAAATTTTTTTGAGTGCGGTCCAACAACGTCGTATTAATTTGCCCGAGCGGGACGCGAGGGCAAATTAGGACGTTCCGGGACGCTGGTCCGTCCGGGACGCTGTTTCAGCAGCCAAACCGTAAGAGATAGAGAAAAAAGTTTTGAAAGTTATATGTTTGGAATGGTCATGTCAGGTCAGGAACGGAATTTCAGTCACGTGACACTTCCGGTTTTCGAGAAATCGAGTGATTTCTTGAAAACCGGAAGTGTCAGTACGCTGTTTCAGCAGCCAAACGGAGCTGCGACCCTCTGCGCCTTAAAACCTCGATCGGTTAGGCAACCACTTTGACACCTTCCAGGTCTGGGTACAGTTTCTATTTAATACGCGTTCTATTTGAAAAACGGTCTTTTTTGTTTTTTTTTAATGAGACATTTGTCTCACTGGGTTGCTAGTCTCCATTAACGCATTAGATGATCCGGAACACATTTAGATATAATTTAGATTTCTGGTCACATCGTATTTTTTTCTGAAATACATTATTATTAATAATACTAAAAAAACCAAGCTCAAGACTAATGGCGTAATAAGGTCTCTATTTTTCAGTTTTAGAGTTATTTCAAACCGAGAAGTACAAAGCTTCGTTATTGGTACATTTTACTTGGTTCAGAGCAGTAACTAATACTGCAAAAATATGCTTACGAGTAGCGATTTTTTAAAATGATACAAACAAACCGTAAGCGATTTTATTGTTTGCTTTCACGAAACTATTAAGGATTGTCTGATATTTTTAATAAATACCTACATTTTTAAAGGAAAATAAGCGCGGAATGACCTATTCTCTTCTTTAATTTTTAAAGGTTGTGCATTTTACTCAGATAGAACAAACCTATTGATAACCAAAAACAAAAAGTACGCTTTGCTTTTGTAAAAATCCATATCAAAGTCTAACAAAACAAAGGTAAATTTTGTCTAGTATTCGGTCTAGATCATGTAGATCCACCTTGCCGATAACCAATAAATTCCCACAACTAAATTAGGAACGCCCCATAGAAGCAATTTTTGTTCCTTTGATGGTGAATTACTTTGCATGCAATTCTAGACTAGCGAAGAACCCATTACGCTCAAAGTTGCTCTTTGACCTTTTGGGTATATTGGGATATTCAAAATTTCCTGCGGTGCCTTGCTGGCAATTGTCTGATGCACAAGAGCTGTGGCTGCACAACTTAAGTAATACATTGTGTGTGGAACGTTATAAAAGTTCAAATTGGCTTTATTATATTGTTACTAGCACATATACGTTGCGCTCTTCTGGAGCAATCTCTTATCAAAAACTATAAAAATTATTATATTTCATGTGTGCATATGTGTTCTGATGCTATAATGTAATCCTTCGTCCTGCTTTCTGCCAGTTTAGGTTAACTTCAGCAACTGCAGCAATGTAGACGTAACTAACTGTAAACGTAGTAATATAAAATACATCACAACTTGAAGAAGACACAACTGGACGACTAAATAATTGATACTAGAAATTTAATAACTTTAGAAAGTTATCATCTAGTTTATATCAATTACATATAATTTAACAAAAAAAACTGTAAAGGGATTTACACGGAACTTCCTCAGCACGAGTTACATAAATTTACAAATTAAAAAAAAGTTGCAGCTTCTATTTTACGATATTCACCCTGTATCTGTTGAGCCACATTTTCATTAAAGCTAAAAACCTAAGCTTTGTGCAAATTATTACTTCTAGCTATTCTCGCATTAAAGCAAAAATGTTTAAGGTGCTTCTTCCTCCAATAAATATTTTTTGAGTTACATCGGCAACAGGCGGAATTGAGAGAACATGTTTTTCTAAAAGACGAAAGAGGTTTTGTAATCGTTAATAAATCACCTTCTCAAAGTTCTTCAGATCTTCGCGTTTCAGGGTCCCTAGACAACGAGGAACATGTTTGCTTAATTCAATCTGTCTGTTTATCTGTCTGTCTGTCTACCTGTTGCCGGTAGAACTCAAAAACTATTTTTTAAAGAAAGACATTTTGCATGCGGCTTATATATCGACCTGGCACGAAACCGAGAAAATTTCCGTTAAATATTTGGGGAGAGTCACAATTCGGTTTGGAAATTTAACCAAAGCTTCTTTAGGCATGAAAAAACACAATTAACCTGATACACTTTAATACCAAAATGCTCCCTTCAAAATATACAGGGTGTTAATAAAAAAAAATTATTTGTGACTATAACTTGGAAAGTAATTATCCGATTAATATGAAAATACATTAAAATCAACAAAAAATTAGGAACAAAATTGACAAAACAACGACTAAAAAATAGAAAACTGTAGCAAATATTCAAAATGCTTCCCTCCAACCGCAATACAAGCATGGTACGGTCGTACTAAGCGATTTTACACTTGCGGAATATTATAGTTTTCACGAATTTCATTAGCAGCCTCGAAAATTCTTTGCTGGAACAGTTCCCTCGTGTTAATTGCCTCACGGTAAACCAGGGGATTGAAGTCGTAACTCCTTGGCGACCATCTTACAGGACCAAATCGGCCAATCCATCTACCATCGAAATAACCATTTAACCATCCTGCAATGATCCTGCCATTGTGAGGAGCTACACATGAAAACGACATCTGCTATTTTTCTTGGAGTAAAATCAACCATTTCGAAACAAAATCGTTCTTTTAAAAATACAACACAGTCTTTCAAACAATTAATGGCTGTTTATGACAGCAGCTGTTTTGATATTGTTTCAAAAATTAAAATTGACTATCAAAATCAGACTACTTGATTTTAAATATTCAAATATTTACTTTCCAAATATAGAAATACTAGCAACCAGTGAGACAAATGTCTCATTTAATAAAACGAAAAAGACCGTTTTTCAAATAGAACGCGTATTAAATAAAAACAATATTTTTTAAAATCACGTGATTGAAATTCTGTTCCTGACCTGACATGACCATTCCAAACATATAACTTTAATAACTTTTTTCTCTATCTCTTACGGTTTGGCTGCTGAAACAGCGTCCCGGACGGACCAGCGTCCCGGACGGACGGAAATCACGCAATTTATCGAAAACCGGAAGTGTCACGTGACTGAAATTCGGTTCCTGACCTGACATGACCATTCCAAACATATAACTGTCATAACTTTTTTCTATATCTCTTACGGTTTGGCTGCTGAAACAGCGTCCCGGACGGACCAGCGTCCCGGACGGACCAGCGTCCCGGACGGACGGAAATCACGTGATTTCTCGAAAACCGGAAGTGTCACGTGACTGAAATTCGGTTCCTGACCTGACATGACCATTCCAAACATATAACTGTCATAACTTTTTTCTATATCTCTTACGGTTTGGCTGCTGAAACAGCGTCCCGGACGGACCAGCGTCCCGGACGGACGGAAATCACGTGATTTCTCGAAAACCGGAAGTGTCACGTGACTGAAATTCGGTTCCTGACCTGACATGATCATTCCAAACATATAACTTTCATAACTTTTTTCTCTATCTCTTACGGTTTGGCTGCTGAAACAGCGTCCCGGACGGACCAGCGTCCCAGACAGACAAGTCTATTAGATAAAGGATTTTTTTGAAACTGATATTTTGCAAGTAGTTCAACTTTATCCTTGAAGAAAAAGGGACTATTTTAACCCAAAATGGACAGCACCAACACCTTCAAAAATTTAATTCGTTTTTTTAACATTTTAAAAATTTTTAGTTTCTAAACTTCTACTTGCAAAGAAAATTTCGTCTAAAACCCTTTACAGATTTTTTTAGAACCGAGTATGAGAAATTGTTAACAAGCGTAACAAACACTAAAAGCAAAGGAATGGATAAAGAAGAATGTATTGGAAGATATAATACTCTAACAAATGTGAAGGTGAAACTAATTGACACATCTATCTTATCAATATACAAAGAGATTGAATACATCTCTAATCTAAATGTAAATGCATTTATTGCCCAACAGAAAAAATGCCGATTATATGACAATGCGAAATTATAGTAAATATAATATTAAATAACATAATACATTCACATAATAACTAACTACATAGATAAAGTGAGGTATAGAATGCTATCTACATATAACATATCTACGGCTTTTCGGTAAAATAAGATCTCTATTTCTTTTCCTCAAAGAAAAACACTTTTATTTGCATTGATTAATACATTGTTGGAAAACCTGGACTTTCTACTATTTTTCTACATAATCTCCGTTGCGATCGATGCATTTTTGCATGCGGTGTAGCATTTTTTGTATACCCGTGTCATAGGACTCCTTCAACTCCGCGTCGGTCCTGAAATTCGAAGGTTCTTCAAGGTTTGACAGTAACGATCAGCGTTTATTGTTGTCCTGGTAGGCATGAACTCGCACAACAATATCCCCTTCCTACCCCAAAACACACATTTCCGACAGACAATGTTTGTTTAAACTTTCGCGGCTTCGGCGATCCTGAATGCCTCCACTGATGAGACTGTTTTTTTGTCTCTGGTGTCGTATACGGACAACCCGTAAATAGAATTAAATAGTACATAACCAGCGTGAGGGGTGGGTTGGCAGCCTGAGAAACCTTCCGCCGCCTACTGCACTCAACCTCGATGACTCAACCCGGAGTCCACCTAGAAGCCTGAGGAGCTTTACACCGCCTACTACATCCAAGTTTGAGTTCCCTTAGCAGGCTCAATAGCCTTCCGCCGCTTATTACACTCAAGCCTTAGTCCACCTAGCAGTCTGAGAAGCCTTCCGCCGCATACTACACTCAACTCCGAGTCCACCGCCGCCTACTACACTTAACCTCACGTCCATTTAGTAGCCTGACGACTCCACCCTGAATCCACCAACCAGAAGACACTCAACCCTAAGTCCACTTAGCATCCTGTCGAACCATCACCGCCGCCTACTAAGTTCAACACCGACAGCCACTGTCGAACTGTTTGCTCCCTCCACGACGCCTCCGCCGGAGTCTCCGTTAACGAAGAACCAGACACCGCGCGCTGCCCTCCACCAGCCCTGACCGCTGCCGTCGAATACGCCAGTAACCCCGAAATGCTGCCCCGGACACTCGATCCCGAGAACACCCCCACAGGCTACACCGCCCTGGAGCTGGAGGCTCGCTCTTCCAGCTGGAGGGATCGCCAGCGGAATCCAGCGCTGACTACCCTCTACCGTCCCACCACCCGAAGAGATTCGAAAGCTACGCCAACTCTTTTACCCAAACACATCATATATCGTTTACTCGATAGCCAGTATTTTAATTCTGTACATACGTAAGTTTACAATAATATAGATAACTATTACACCAACCGCAGTGCCGGCTTCTCTGTGGAATACGCCTCCATGTTTATGACCTCCACCATTTGCTTCACCGCTGAACTACGCGTGAGGTGGTGTTAGTCGTATATTTTTTTCTTCTTGGTATTATATCGCATTCTGAAGAATACCATTTGGGCCACTTATTGCCTTTCTGCAGTATTTTTTTCTGTATTTCACTTCCCCATCACATATATTTGGTGCATTTCCATTTTTGATCATAAATATGTATATTCTTCACAAACCTTAATTATTTTTCTAGCTTCCACAGTTAAATCCTCCAATATTTAAGTATTTAGTCGTTTGTACGTTCAATCTCAAACTCAATTTTTTATATTCTCTTTTTAGATTTCTCGTTCTGTAGTTTATGTCATCCTTCTCTTATGTTTAATGGCCTGACCATTGGCAAATTGTAATGTATACAAGGTATCTTATGTTGTCTGTATGTCCATGCCATTACATGTTTTCTTTCCAGTATCCATTGATTAATATATTGCTATGACACACCTTTTAAATGCCAAGCATGTATTTCGTTAGATAATCAACCATTAATTATGTTATAGCTTACCAAGTAAACTATGCCTTGACTCTTTGAATTAATTAAATATCACAATGATATTTACTTTTTATCGAGAACTCTTATTTTTCCGGGCTGGGTTCATCAAATCTAGTCTGCTACTTTTTGAAGCATTAAAAATTTTAACCTTAAATTCTCTGACTATCAATGACGTTAAATGTCAAACTTGACTTTCAAATTAATTCAACAAGGTGTACTGACAAATGTATCTCACATTGACATTTACTACCATTCAAATACGTTATGCAATTATTAACCTCAGTTTATGTCACTTGCTTTCAAAATTGATAGTTATTCAACATTTATTTATTAACTTATCTTAACAAACCTGTATTAGTTGCTTATGTCTTCACCAAAAACAACACTCACCACTGTATTACGTCTCGAACAAACCACAGCATTCAGCAACAGCAAACCCCTTTTTGACCTGTCAAACTGACGTCGGCTCCAAAACCCAGCCCTGACTCGTTCTAGATATCACTGTTCCTCCTAGCTGCTACTGCTCTTTCTGGATACAACCATCACAGCTATTACTCCTCCTGGATATCTTCACCACAGATCCAAGCCCTGTCAATATGCTACCGGCTCCGTCAAAACCAAACAACTACCCGGCTCCTTTCTTCCGTCCTGGTCTCTGCTGTAAGTTCCTGATCCTCCTAGCTGCTACTGTTCTTTCTGGATACAACCATCACAGCTATCAGCAACCCCTAGATATCCTCGTCACACGATCTGTTATCCTGGTAAGTTTGTATCCTTTGATTGATTCCAATTATAACTTTGTCCCATTTATTTTCAGATACTCAGACATCTCAAGCACCATGCACCAAGTTTCCAAATTAATTAATAATTATTGTAAAATTACCTCTTCTTATATGTCGCTTGTACCAATAAATCCAATCTCCATCAACTATCATTATTTCTTGTATTCCAATATTCAAATAACTGTATTAATAACTTCTCATTCACCACTTCATATTACCATATCAAATTATATAAAAATCAAGCAGAAATTCGTTTTATTTTCAATATTGCTTTAGCCAAATTTTACATTACAGCTGTTTTCTTGAGTTCTATTTACATAACTGTTTTAAACAAATTTTTATATCTAATAGTAACGATTATTTATGCACACTATTTTAGTTATTTTTTTAATTATACTAATACAAAATTTGCTTAACAAACACAATTGTCAATGTAACCTTGGTTGGATTTTATTATATCCACCTATTAATTTCAATACATTCAAATTAGCCTACCAGTATTTAATGAATCACAATGAATAACGCAACAAGAGCTCTGTTTCTATTACTTTCATCATTGAAATCTAAAATTTTATATCCATTAAGATTTAATTATTGTAACTATTCAAATTTATTAGTTCATTTTTTTTATATTTCTTTAATATGATTAAGCTTCCTGCATCGTGTATCATAACAATATAAAGATTATGTATAATGTGGGAGATATCCCTGCCTCAGTGCTTTATTTATCTTCAAAGCTGGTGTCAGTGCTGCTGTTACCTATACTTTTGCCGCTTAATCTTAATATATGTTTATCACGGGACTGACTAACGCATTAGTTGGACTTCTTTTATGTTCTGTTATTATTCTATTTGGCATTCCATTTTTTATTAGCTCAATTGATATTTATCCTAGCTCTGGAACTCTTCAATTTTTCAACTGTCTTGTACATTTTGTCACTTAATCTACTGTAACCTCTAAGCATTTCGTCTCTTCTTCTCTAATTGCCATTTTTGTTGGCGTTGTTACTTCAAACTCTTTACTATCTTCCGTTGGCAGGTTTTTATAGTAATCTTTTCATGTTCCTGCACGAATATTTTGCAATCTCGTTTTTTCCCAATATATAATTTTAAAATTTTGTAAGAATTTCCATCCGCTTGTTCTTCCGCCGTGTACAGTTTTCTTTATTTTTTTTTGTATAAATGACTTTAGTTAGGTTTCTTTTTCACCAAGGGTAAAGCCTGAGCCTTGTGCAAATTATTACTTTTATCTATGCCCCTGTTAAAGCAAAAATATTTTTTTAAGATGCTCAACCTGTATATGTTGGGTCCCAAATATGCTCTTTCATTCAAGCGTAAAAATCTGAGCTTTCTACAAAATATTACTTTTATTTAAGTAGTAGTTCTTGAGTTAAAGCAAAATAGGCAACATTTTATTTTTAAGATGCTCACACTGTACATATTGTATCAAAATTTTCTCGCAAGGAACATATCGTCTTTCTCCAACAAATACTTTTTACAGGCAACAAACAGGCAACACTATACAATATTGATTTACAGAATAATCAAAGCTTATCTTTTTCGATTTATATTTAGAACTGGACATATTATGGTAGCTCACTATGACAATTATTGTGAAAACAAGACGAACTTTCCTGCGGCCAAATGAATGATACGTAGCTTTTAACTTACCTCTAAATGTTTTTCTTAAATCAAAGATCTATGGCTTCAGGGAAGACAAGGCTAATAATCTCGAGGAATTGCGAAAATAAAAAATTCCCAATCTGCTAGAATAATAAAAGTTTTTATGATTGTTTAAGGTACTTATTGTACGAATATATTTTATGTTAGCGAGTTTTATTCTTTACTTCTTAAAACCGTCTGATAAGTTTGTAAATCGGTACAAAATCGGCGAGGTTGTTACAATTTCGTCTATATATTGGTAATGAATAGCCATAAGCAGCTTAGTCTTGTTTTTCCAATGATACTAGCTACATATCGAAGTATATTTAATATGAAATAAAAATATTTATTAGACGTATCAGTTTCAAAAACATTCAAATTTCTTTCTTACTGATCCGATTATATTAACATTTTCCACTTACTTTATATTTAGTCATTTTTTTAAATTCCGAAGCAATCTGAAAGGTTTGTACCAATTACTAAACCTTGAAAATTTCTTTTGTTGAAAATTCCTTAAACAGTAAGGCTAATTAAAAACCTTGGATTAGGAAGGTTTTGGAAATGGCAGCTTTAATTATTTAAGTGATGTCGATTACTTCTTAAGTAAACTTCTTAAGTTAAAAGTAGTTGTATGATTGAGTAACTACTTGTCCTATTTCCATAAGATTTCCGAACGGCACATTCTTAAAATTCCAAGTATTTTACTACCACCCTGATACTGATAACATATTCATGCTGCCCTACATTGAAACACGGTTCGGTTATGCCTCACATAAACAGTTGTAATTCGGGCTATCATAAACATTTTATGATAAACAGGGTCAAAAACGGATCATGCACGAGTTCATCCTCAGCAGGATTTCCCTATCGGAGGTCCCGGGCGCTGGAAGCAATCGAGTGTATCAGTTCGCTTTATGCGAAATTTCGCTTATGTGTCCATTTTCCACTCGATTTGTCGCCTCGCCGACAAATATTAAGTTTACTTAGCGAGTTTGGGTTTAATTTAACCTGGAGATTGGCGCTCGGGGAGTTTTGCCTTCTTGCGATGTCCCAAATTAAGGCGTTCCGATCCGCTCGCATTAAGCGGCCTCGCTATTTCCGGGGCGCTAATAAGATTTGGCAGCTCAATCGCGGAAGTCGCATGGCAAAGCATGTAGATTCGTGTAATTTCCTTTGTGTGGAGCGCCATCCAGACACAACATCGTGAGTGAGTACGCGTCGGGATAAATGGTGATGCAGCTCGCGTCGCTGGCTTTGAATACGCAGCGGGCTACAAAGGATTATCTCCGAGATGAGACGGTTCGATTCGCCCCGTTTTTACGATGAATAGCGCACTCGTGTCTAAAAACTCTTCACTTATGACGGCGACGTGTTAGGCGAGAGAGGGTGCCATAAATCATTATTTCGCAGCGCCATGCATGGAGCTACGGGAACTGGGATACATACTTGTGTTCCTCGTACTGCATTGTAAATTCTAAATACTGAAATACAGTAAGTTGCAATCAAAATCATTGCATATCATTATATTTTGAAATGCAAGTATTTCTCGAAAATCTTTTGAATCACTTTAAAAATTCTTTAATTAACGCTTGAAGAAATAAATTGTAATTGGTGGATGGGATGACCACAATAAATTTAACCATAGATTATTCCAAAATAGCAAATGCAAAATTGATCATCAGTATTTTCTCTATAAGCATAGACACATGCTCTTACACGATATTGCAGATAAAAATCTTAGAGCTCTTGAAATGTCGCGTCCCACTCTTTTCTAGTAACAACTTTTTAATGCAGAAGAAGCAGTTACTCGTACTGATATAAGTATAATTTATTCCATTTAACAGCTCATATCAAATTCGCGACGTGATTACGATGCGTTTACAGTAAATTGGTAATTATATATATTCCAAATTAAAAGTACCTAGAAAGTACTATGCAAGACAAAAAACTGGGACAACTCTTGATAGAGATTTTGGAATTATTTGATTAGCTTAAATGAGGCTTGAAACAGTTACAGTTACTATAACAATTTTGTTTCATAGCAACGTCTAAACAACTTGATAATTGAGTTACCAATACCTAGCAACTATACATACTAAGGCAGTGACATTTACAACAAACCATATTAACTGTCCCAGTTTTGTTGTCTTGTATAATACATATTGAATGTTATTGCCTTACTAAGTATCTCAATGACGTGATTGTTTACATCACCTTAATATAATTTAGTTATGGTAAAATGTGTAAAAGAAATGTAAATAAAGCATTAGATCATCTGTCGCCTCAATTGTGAATCAAATCCCAGGAACGCCTAAAAACCATACTTCACTAAACAGGCCTAGCTATCAGTAAAATTGAACCAATCCATAAATAATATACACGTCTAATACAAAAAGGCTCCACTTTCCACAAAAGGACTACTCTATACACAAAAAGACCATCAATAAAAAACCCTATAATAGAGGTGTCATTAGCTCCTAAAAGTGTATTTAATTTACACATTTCACTCTAGGCATTTAACGGCTTCTAAACGCGCTTTCTCCAGTCCTACGCCAAATAATCCGAAAGTATTGACCCACAGAATAAAATTAAATCGCATCACAAAGCCGTTAAATAGAGATAATCATAGGGTGTACTAAAAAAACGTTGCTGAAGTCATTCAACTATACTCTCTAAGTGATGCCATGACACAATCCACACGAACATTAATCGGGAACCATAATTGCCACTCAGTTTTTCTCATCGAAGCCAAATACTTTAATTTTCCGGGGTTAGAAACGAAATTCTACAAAAGCCTCGACAGATTGTTTACTATATTTCTGCCCCAGATCGTTTTTCCTATTCTTAAGCCACCAAAACAAAAATAGACGAATACAACACAATGTGACGCAATGACACTAGAATCGCTGATGGAAACTGAAACTCGCTACAAATCGGATGTCAAATATTTAACTTTCAAACGTCAAAATCAATAGGGTAAGTATTTTAATGGAATTGTTTAGACGACTATTTCTTTCAAAAAGTCATCGGCATCAAAAGACAGCTCGCCGAGCAAACGCAGTTATTTCGACCATAAGCAAAACTGCTATTCCACGATAATCATATCGGAACTTCTAAAGCATATCCTTTTTACCTTCGTGTTATAGTAATTAAGTGCAACTCAATAGTCCCAATTATAGGCTAACTTTAAAACACGAGCAACAATATCCAAATAGCTGTAACAGAATACCTCTTTATTTAAGCAAAAATGAACTTGAGTGGCTTGCTACTAATCTTGGTGATGATAGTAAATATGATATTGCCGAAAATTCGCAAGAGACCGGTTTTATTGAAGAAGATGGTGATGTCAGTATCAACGAAAGTGAACATAGTGATGATCTTGCAGATTCAGAGAAAGAAGTGGACGATTTAGATGAACATGAAATGGAAGAAAGCATTGATTGGGGCTTTGGAACTGTCACTATTACAATCAAACTTCGACTTCTTCTTCGCAGATGAATACCCATCATTTTCGGCTTTATGTGTCTTACACCATGTGAACCCAAACACGGATTTGTATAATAGTTGTGTTCATTGGTAGATCGAGTACCTTTACAAGCCAACCATGATTTGGTCCGTGAACAAGAATGCTTACGAAAACTTGGCCTTGTTGTGAGAGGTTAATCTATACGCGTTGGAAAGTAGAGCTGACTTCTGTAGAACGATAGACAAAAATAACGCAGTTATATCTGTGCAATTTCAGCAAAATAAGAAATGGCAAATTCAACTGAGTTTGGTTTTAGGAAATATAAAACGTTAATAGCATTTGTATGAAAAAAAGTACAAGTCTTTAATTTCGTCAAAAAAGTGTGCTGTTTATTCTTGTCACAGAAGAACAAAGAGGTGGTCTATGGTTGCCTTCGGTGCGATGCTGGAAATATCTAGAGCAAACAGTGATGTCATTTTAAATTTATCGCAATTTTTTGTGACGAACATAGTGTACTAAAATTTTGCCAGCTGTTAAGAGAAAACATGGAGTTTAGCCATGGAGAGATACGCAAACAAGGAACGCTTAGGTTGTAAAAATTCACTACAAAAATTGAGAAAAATTTCGTATATTATTTGGTGATCATGTCGCATCGTCTCGCAGCACTGTGATGGAATTAATCCACAAATTTGAGAGTTCTGGTTCAATTCAGAACACATTGGGGTTTTTTGAGGTATAAAGTGTGCGCCAATGATCCACAGACCATTCAAGACTTCTAGGAAGAAATTCGACACCATATTGAAGAAATTAGTCCACAACTATGCCAAAAAGTCATCAAATATTTCATAAAAAAGTCAACATTTGCCAACAAAGTCGGGACGGCCATTGATCGATATTATTTACCATACATAACCTCCATTTCTGTACTCTTCCACTAAATAATGCGTTTTATTAAAAAATTAAGATGAAGGCTCATTTTGGGACACCTATAGCTATGTTTTACCAAAATCATCTCAAGTACAATTCAGTACAACTTTGGGAAAAGAAGATCATTTGAAATTGAAAGCTCAACTCAAGGAGCTATCTACCGACCCACTCCTGTAAGGAAATGTCAACATTTCTGCTTTTACCCATGACAAAAAAAAGACAAGGAAGAACTATATGCTCGACGTGCGAGAAAACTGTTCGCAAGGAACATTTGCAGCCAGCTGTAAAATGTTTGCAATGCTCTGAAAGCTAAAAACCATTAACTTTTTATGTTACTGTTATTATTATTATTGTTACAGTTTGTTTTCCTTTTCTGAATCTTTACAGATGATTGTGTAGTCAAAGGCATGGGATGATTTTGGTATTGTAATTAATTAAGTAATTTACTAGAAGAATGGTTGTTATTATAATTATTACAAATATTTAGTTATGGTACCTTCAAAATTATTTCACTAGTATAGCAATAATAATAACCTCTCAAGTTACACAAATTAGGAATGGACCCCCCAGAAAAGAGTCACAATGAATATTTATGATTTATTATGAAAATGTATATTATATTCAATTTTGAAACAAGAGTTGTCAATTTGTGAAGATTTTTGTAATGCACAAAAAACATGTTTCATTTTTTTAAGAAATAATATTTATTTTCTTATTTGACTCTATAAGATTGCACATAAATAAATATATAAATAGTAGTTGTCACTTTCAAAAACTAATTACTAAATTTGGGGTTCCACAACACCCCACGATATAAATTATGTTCAGTAAAACAACGATACGTGTTGAAGGTTAAAAACATACTGATGTGTCGATACCTATTATTGTCCCATCGAAAATTACATCAGGCCTACGTCTGTAATAATCACAAGAATTGAACACTGAATGCCAAAACTGGAATATGGTAATGTTCTCAGACGAGACAAGAATTGGTCTGGTTACAAAGACGCCCAACTGCAGTTCAACTTTTTGTTCTATTTCAGGGTCCCAATTTCCGGTCTAGGACGTTTAGGCGCGATTCTTTAGGCGCGCATCTATAGGCGCGCAGTTTTAGGCCCGAGCGCTTTAGACGCGGACGCTATTATGCGACTGGACGTTTAGGCGCCGCAACTTTAGGCGCGGGGACAGTTAGGCGCCACATGAAAGAAATTCACATTATTCTTGATTTGAAAATTTTTGTTAGGTAATTATTGCAGTCATTAATGTTAAAAAAAATTAAAACCTTCATAAAGAATACATATTCGGCTTTTTTACGAGCTTTCTTCAGTGTTAAAGTTTTACAAATTTACATATTTAATTTACATTGTATCGATTATGAAAAATACCATATAATTTCACCACGTTAAACTATCCATATACAAAATGTAAATAACTAATTGTTCATAGTCGATAAAATGTAAATTCAATATGTAAATTTGTAAAACTTTAACACTGAAGAAGGCTCGTAAAAAGCTGAATATATATTGTTTATGAAGGTTTGAATTTTTCTTCAACATTAATGACTGCCATAATTACCTAACAAAAAATTTTAAAATCAAGAATAATGTGAATTTCTTTCATGTGCCGCCTAACTGTCTCCGCGCCTAAAGTTGCGGCGCCTAAAGTTGCGGCGCCTAAACGTCCAGGTGCCTAATAGCGTCCGCGTCTAAAAGCTTAGCGCCTAAAAGCTCGCGCCTAATAATGCGCGCCTAAAGGTGCGCGCCTAAACGTCCCTTTCCGCCCAATTTCGGGTGATATAGTAGTCAGCTCCGCATGAAACAATGACAGGAACTTCCAACATCAGATATTGTGACGCACCCTACTCTTTATTATTGTTTATTATCCACAATATAATATTTATTTTAAATAAATAGGTAAAATTAAGCACCAACACATAGCAGTTTGAATTTTATAATAAAATTGCCTCTCCCTCTCTGACGAATTAAAATATAATCATTTAATTAAGCTTCACTTTAATGTAGCTGTGTTGCCTTTTCTATAATTAGAACTTATTAAAAAGTTGTGCGCCAGCTACCTACTGAAAGTCCATCTGCAGGGTTGGATTTCTACAATGCTAAAGTTTTACCATTGTATAGAAAATTCTCTATTCTGACGAGTGACAGATAACCACAACATATTTAACCCCAAATAAAGCTGTTCGAAACACATAGAAAGTGTAATTTGACAACAAATCAAGCAACAATCCGTCAGTTCACCTCAGGTAAATTATAAAAATGCCTTCATAATGATCTAATAGTTTGGCTAACTTGGAATTTGTTTTACAGTGCAAAAAGACGACAACTCAAATTTGTTTTTCCTCCAAGGATCGTAGATCTCGTTTCCCGCTTCTGCAAAGGACGCCAAGCTCGTATCTGCTTCCTGGCAAACTTTCTGCTGCTGCTTCCTCCTTCTGGACCACGAATAGGATCTCCTCTAGGTGCCGCACCTTGCTATCCGCTACCCGCAGCTCCAAATCTTGTAGAATCTTGGCTCTGAATGCGAACTTCCACAGACTAAGGTTGGAAAGAAGGTCAAGCTCGTATCTGTTTTCTGGAAAGCCTTCTACTGGTGCTGATGCTAACACACCGCTTTCGGCTTGGCTCCCGGCTAACAACCCCCACAAAACAATAACAAGCGACTCTCTAGGTCACCATAGCAACATGATTTACAATTGTTAATATGTAAAGTGTACATACTTTGATCTTAATTTTAATTGTTTTTTATAAATGTATTTCAGGAAACGTTTAGTTAATAAACACTTATTAACAAGCCGCTAGCATATTATTGTAATCTTCAGTAATTCTTAGGTCGCTTCTTACATGCTGTCTGTACCTTCTTGCATTGCTTTGTAACCTCTTTAGCGGCCTCATCGATTGTTGGCACTTCAACGCGAATGCAAACGCTACATTAACCTTCTGTAGAGCTTCGCAACACCTTTGCACTAAAGCGACTTTATTATCATGTCCTGACGTTACTCGATTACTCTTCCAGTCATCATAAAATTAGCTAGATTTTCCATATTGAGCAGAACACTGAATACAAGCTGATCGCAACCCTGACGATATCGTTTTATGCAATCAGTAACCTTTGTTAATTAATTACAGTTATTGCTAACTATGTTTTATATAATTATTAATGTTTACTAGTGACTGTTACTGTAGCAATAAATACAATACCAATTCTGGGCCTGTTTGAATCTTTCATTAACGTTCGTAGGTTAGCAATGCAACCAGAATTGCTGTAAGCATCATACCATTACAATATGTCCGCCTGTTTCGTGGAACATAGTGAAATAGTTCACCTACATGAATACTAACGCACCCCACAATAAACGGCAGCAGCAGCTACAGAGCTTACTATGCGATTAAGTTGACAACAAAATAGTAACTTGAGAATAGTAGGAAGATCTACCTCAATATCTTCGAAGTAGAGTGATAGAATGTTGTTAAGACAGTTTGAAAAATTAAAGCTGCTACTAGTTTGCGTTAAATTTTTTCACGCAAACGACCGTTGGGCCAATGGGTGTCAGAAGCCAGGTATCCACCGTCAAGCGAACAGGGTGCGTTTTCCGCGATGTAATTGTTGTATGCTATCGAAGCTTCGCTGAATCTAGAAGCTTTTCAGGAATAACCTTATTTTTCAAATTCTGTTTGTCTCGTTGAACTTTGGGAAACTTCATCTTGGTCTTGTGTCGCTTCACCAGTCCCGTCCTCTATCGTGCTAGAACCACACCCTGCCATCTTCTCATCATCGCCATCCGCCGCCTCGGACAACGCTGCTTCGATTCCAGCTAACGAATTTTTCTTTGCATTTTTCCTCTTACCGTCGTTGAATTATTGCATTAATGCGTTAAACCCATCGTATTGTTTTAATAATGGACGGGGAGGACTAACGCCAATTTCGTACCATGGAATAGGATCCATGTGTGTATTATTTCAATAATCGACCGCTTAGCTGACTTAAATTTTGACCCATTTCTTGTCGGGATATGTTGTTACATCGCCATTTGCAATCGGTAGTTGATTTGTTACTAGGCTGTCAAAACATAGCTTCGAGTATATCGTGAGATATCGCGTGTACTGATTTATTGCGGGTCTCTGCATTAGCAACTGTTCCCGACGAAAAATCTATTTATTTTGGTGTATTCTTTAAAAAGATATCATATTGTGTGATTTATTGTAAAGCAAAATGCAGTACGCGTTTTTAATGAAGGGGGAATCTCATTTTCAGAGAAATTGGAAAAGAAGCTGGTTAAATCTGTGTACCTATAGCTTTCGAGGTCGAAGGAAATTTTCCTAGTGAAATACCCCATTACATCACCAGCTGGTGAACACCAGGTGCCACCCATAAACATAAAAAAAATTGTTTCGTATCGTTCACCGTACCATTGCCCTGACTATACCGCGAGCGAGTCCTCCGGTCTTATAACCTATAAACCCCTTCTAGCAACATAGTCGAGCAACCTTTAAGCTTGTTATGAGCGGTAAACAAGGTTTCCTTTGTATCAGATTATGCTGAATTGGTTAAGAACATGCGTTGGTGGTTACAGCAATAGTAGTTTACGTAACACGTTAGGAATGCAAAACTATCTGCTTCATACCTGCTTTATAGCATACGTGACACTTACATTAATTTGTTTGCATGCATGCACAGCCTACCACACAAGCTCTGACAGGACGCCGCTTTAGATATACGAGGATTCCAGCTACAATTTACATATCATACGGGAGCATGTAGTTTCTTATATCGTCGGCAATTCGGTAGTGATGACAGCCCCGTTTATATGTTTTCACCCCGTTCTTCGCTCAACCTGTTATTATATAACATCATGTTACCTAGTGTTTGTGATGTGATATCCTACATGTGCGATGCTTTTAGCATTTTTTATTGGTACGCATGTGTTAAAAAATTCATCTTATATATTTATCAGCGTTGTCTTTATCTTCCTCAGTGTTAAACACTATAAAATGTTATTTCTCTAACGTAATCACGGTACCTATATCCGATATTATATCAGGCGCTTGTTAGGAAGCTCATTTAAACTTCAACACAGATACCATCATTTTCTTGATTATAGAAGCATTGAACAATTGATCATTTTGATCCATTAACTCAATCCACTGCGCGGCCGTAATCATAACAAAGCAAAGTGGTGGTTGTCGCCCATTGTTAATACATCGACGTCCCGCGAGACCTGCAACAATTACTTAAACCCGCGCTCGCCACGTTTCCATTGTCGCCAAAAAAGAAAATCGCCTGCAGAATGGACGGGCTTCTAATCGCAGCGGACTGTCTGTTAATATTTTCAAAAAGTAAGCGGCTGGTCCCCGAGGATTTGATTTAGCACTTACGCGCAGTTTCTTTAGCTCTTGTAGACTTTATCTCGCTAAGAATGATCTCCCTTCGACTCCAGTGCCCTCGCCGGCCAATCAAAGCTCCTTTGTGGGCCAGAGCTTTTTATCAGTAAATCCGGCGGCTCAACAAACGCTTCGAGAGCCTTTTTAATTTATCTGGAGTTACAACTCACAGAGTATCAAATAATGGAGCCGCGTTGCCAGTGAGACACATGTGTTAGGAATTAGGTTTTGTCCTATCCTGTTATTTTATTTTGCTTTGTCTGTGTCTTCCGTAAAATATTGCGGCATGGATCAAATGCGACGCGCTCGTTCGTGAACACCATTCAACGGACGTTGTACTGTTGGAAACCGACTCATAGCAGGAGATGAATTCGACGGATTGCATTTTTCCGGTTTATAGGAAATTAAAATATTAGCGTGCACACTTTCAAAAATTAATTGCAATTTATGTAAGCACACAATTAATATTACCGTGGTTAAGTATAGAAACTCATTACTATAAATTAAAATGTCTTTCAGGAAATGAGCTAAAAAGCGAAATAAATAGAAAAACTAGAAGTCGTGTCTGTCAAAATTAGCAACATAGAACGTGTATAACCCACTACCGCATTCCAATCAGAAAATTTACGGAGTTGAAAATACTATAGAATATATAAGATTCAAATTATTACTGCCTAACAAAAAACAAAACAAAATGAATTATTGCTTCTCTTCATTTGAAAGAATTTAATGCGGCTGGAATCACCATATAACTGGGTGTAGCAGAACAACTTACAATCAACGAGTATTTTGTGCAACAAAGGCACAGAAAAAGTGGTTAAAACACATTTCTTGACACTACGGCAAAAGACCTTGCCGATCTCGAAACGACCTGGCTCGTCTGAGCGAGTTTGCAGTCACAGCCTTTATATAGCCAATTAGTACTTACATGTACTTAGTACTTAGTGAGCGATTTTATGCTGTAATTAGCGACCCAAAAGTCACCATCGAGGCCAGCACAAAGTACTAGGCAGTAGCCGGTCAGCATAAAAGCGACGTTAGAGACAGATGTCAGAATAATTCAAAACGCCCGCGTCGTGGAGTCTACACCGTGGACTAATAGCACAAACGAGTCATAGAAACAGCTATCGACTGGGGGTGATTTAATTATTATTAATACAAATGCATAATAGAAATAGCTTTTTGCGGGTAGATTGACAATACTGCTAAATCAAATGCGAAGTAGAAACAGTTATTCGCTTCCAGGTTTAGTATTTAAGTTTATCCATAGTTTGCATTGTGTCTTACAGGAAATATAGTTATTTGTTGCTAATTTGTGTCTAAACAATTTGGCTTGTCCTTTGAGTAAATTTTGACAGCTAATATTTTCAGCTTAACAGAAGTACAGGTCTACTCCTGGTTTAACTCAAATTCAAAAGACTTCCTCTTATCACGAACTAGGGTAAGTAGAGCACGGGAGTTCTTATTGCTATCGTGCTAGCGGGCAATAAGAGATGGTAAAATTAGTTTAGAAGGGCGTAGAAGCTAGATCTGCGTCATTACAATTTGGTGCCAAATCAGCAAGGCTTCAAACCGCCGCATTACAATCATAAGTACAGGACAACTAAAAAAACGCTAAACATACAGTATAAGCAAACCATCTGCTATGATCGCAACAACAGCTGTAGCTGTAGCTAGCTCAAGGCTAAAGCTTTCGCTTTATTAAGTTAAATTTGTGTTTAATACTCGGCGGCGTCGCGCAGTTTGAAAATCTAGTACTGCAACCCACTACACAATTCCTGATTTAAATTTTGCAATCGTGAATAATTAATACCTAGCCGTCTTTAATGACATGCATCTGCTTCTATAGTAATCAAAATGTACTCACTGATCAACGATAGAGTACAGGTCCGACCATCTTTGGTATATATAGCAGAACAACTTAATATCAACGAGTGTTTTGTGCAACCAAGATCAGTAACCGAGTAGAAGTGTTATAAGGTACAGAAAAAGTGCATAAAACACATTTCTTAATACTACGGCAAAATACCTTGCCGATCTCGAAATGGGAAATTGACCTGGCTCGTCTGAGCGAGTCTGTAGTCACAGACAACAGACACTGGTTATCAGAGATAAAAATGTGGAGAGAGGAAAACTCAAGAAAAGTCGTTAATAACGAGTGCGTTTACAATATAACGGCAACTTGGTTTTACTCGACTGAGTGCATTTGAAGTAACATTTTAATATACAACCGATTTGTACATGTATGCCCTTTACCGTTTGCTAGTAGATTTTCATACTTAGATATACTAAAGTGAATGGATGCAAGGGGTTACCACTGTTAGCTCAAGTAAGCGCTAGTGTGTTTGTGCATATCCCGATATACCGCTATGCCGGGAATGAACGAGAGTGACCGGCAAAGAGGCAGTGTGCTTCGAACTAACGTAGGCGCAAGTGTACGCTGGATGCTTTTAGTTTTCCCGGTTTAACTCAGCGTCACTTATAGGTTCAGTAGCAAGCAAAGAGAGCGTGTGCATTTCAAGTGGCGTCATAGTAAACGCATAGCCGGGTATATCTACGAGAGAAGGTCATTACTGAAATTTAACAATGTTTGCTTCAGATTCTGTTATTCACGAGCAGACATCGAAGCCAGGAGCTGTATAGATCTTTAAAGCCAGCCTGCGCGCAGTACCTTTTATTGTTCCGCGCGCCTGTTAAGCAAAGCTGAGTAGTAGACTGTCAAAGTAAATGCGTGGTAGAAACAGCTGCCTGCGTTGTGGTTAATTATTCTTACTATCAAAGCGTGGTCAAAACAGCTGTCCGCTTTGTTGTTTAATACTTTTTCACTTAGTTTATAAGCGTTATCAGAAAATACGACCTCCGGTTCGTTCATAACAAAGAGGAAACATGAGCAAGAAATTGTATATAAAAAGAGACGTGCTTGCTGCGCATTTGTATAACATTATATATGTTATGATTATTGCAATAATTTTTACAACAAACAAGCGTATACACATACTTCAACAAGGAAAATTTGCAGTAGAAAACTTCAAAATTAAAAAAAGGGAAAATTATTTCGAATAAACGCAGCCTTAATCTAAATTGGTAACTGATTGATTAACGGAAAAATACCACAACAAATCAAGTTGAACATGAAGATGAAAGTCATATTATGTCATCATTCATCGTAATGTAAGGTAGATTGAAGAACAGTAATTTCAAAGTCTAATTAATATTTTACGAAATATTTAAGACACGATAAGTTTTTCCCTGATCATCTCAAAAAGGTGGGAAAAACCTTTTTATCACATAATATTATAAGTGGGAAAGAAACCATTTACTCAGAAATTAATTCGGATTTCACAACAAGTTGTTGCTGTACGACTAAGAAACTTTGATTATCGAGTTCAAATCAGTATTTGTCATTTTACTGAAAACTGGAAAACTGTATTAAAATGAAAATTGATAGATCTTTTTCACCAATGCAAAGTTTATCAAAAAACAATTTAATGTATATTATGGCTTTACGGTGTTGAGATCAGCAACCTCTTTAAATGCTTCTATTAGAACTTCCAACACAAACACTCTTCAGCAACGTTTATATCTGCATTTTGTGCTTCTTTGGGCATATCCAACGCAGCGACCGGTAGTTTTAAGTAAACCATAGAAAGAGAAGGCGTGGGTGATCACCAAAACGTTGAACAGATCTAACAAGAAATCTTCTCAACACCAGTTTGAGCAAAACCGTTCACCTGGCTCCAGTATGCAAACAATGTAAAACACGATAAGCAGAGCCATCAGTAATATTCAACACATCTGTCAAGTGTTATGTATAGAAAAAGAAAAAGATTGTAACTTGTTAATTAACATGCAATTTATTATGGATAAAAAGCTGGTGAAAAGTCTCATTTATACAAAAACTATTAGCTTTAAGAAAAAAACTGAAAGAGCTAAAAATATTTTAAAGAAATTGTTCATAATCAAATTTATCGCTGTTAAAAGGTTCTTATATAACCACTCTCTTCGAAGGGTGTAACTTGTAACGGGCTAGTTCATGTCACCTTGGTATTCAACAATTATTCTGCTACTGTGAAACTAGATTATATTCTATATATTGTAATGCTTAGGTTTAATCAAATACCTATAGATTTTAAGTGACTGTTCCACGCGCTCGAATAGGGAAGTGCAAGCCAACTGAATGGCGAGCCAGTGTGCTATTATTAGAACTGCATGTGAGAGAGTTACGGGCTGCTTGGTTCAACTTTGGCTTTGGAGGCAGCGGTGAGTTTCTTTTGTTTATCTATAGAGGGGAGTAGTCGCTCACTAGTAAGCGACTGGTGCATTTTCCTAACAAAAGGGACGGCCACGCAAATGATTAAGAAGTGCGATTGAGAGTTGCTGTGTGGACCTGCGTTTATAGCAGTATACGCCTCGTTGTTCTTGAACCGAAATACAACTACCTTGTAGTCAACACAGAAGTAGCAATAATTCTACATCGCCGAAAGCCGCTATTCCTGCTTCAAAGGAGCAGTCGATCTGGTTAATGTACGAAATCATTTGGGGCAACCATAACGCAAGGTTTGTTTCTACAATTACATTTTCCGAGAGAATGTACTGCCCAGGAAGATTAGGGAAAACCAAAGCTGTAATAAGGAAACAACTGCAACAAATTCTGCAACAGCAACAGCTTATCGCTTAAAGACCACGGGCTCGTACTTGCTGAATTAGCACGTCAGAACAAAGCGCTTGTAATCATCTTGTCGACACTTCGCGTCAGCTGATTTTAAGCTACCGGAGGCAGAGCAGCATTAAGTGTCTTTGACGCAAGAGTACGTCTTTTTTGCATGGTTTGTTTTGTGACTTAGCGTTGCCCATTGACAATCACACCGCCATTTAAGTGGTATCCAAGCATGTAGATTTAGCATTAGATTCGTGGGCATTTCTTAGGTATTGTTGATAGAGTATATAACATTTTTATGTTATCATTGTGTACCCTTGTTATGTATTTTCATGCATGTGTGTTCTCTTCCAGAGTATATGTATGTTCATGTAAACTGCTTGGTTTTGAATTCTGGCTGGATTTGCATGTATGATTACAGAATTATAGATGATAACGGGCAGGCCAGAACAGTCTGTATTGACATTACCTTTAGCTAAACTGAGGTAAGGGTCTTGTGCTTTTACGACTGAGTTAACTAGCAAACAAAGGGCAATCTAAATTCATAGTAGAGTATAGGACACGGGAAAAAGTACCATTACAAACTCGGCGAGAAGGAATTTCAAGGAAAAACTGTATATGCAAAAGGTTTTATGGTTCAACGTCACCTATTGACCTATAATGTCATTAAATGTTGTACAGTAGCTCATATTCTGCATAGTACATATATTCATATTAACTCGGTTTTATTTATTCATTCCTGAGAGCGTGTGCGCTATCATTGCTCGGATTCGTAAATTCTTGATTCTGTCGTTCTTTGTTTCATTATTTGTATTAAATATTGTACTTCAAGTTTCTGTATTTGTTTGAGAGCTGTACACGCTGAAGTCAATATAAATACGTAGACTGTATCTTTCTTATTACCCCGAGTTCTAAGCTTTCTACTGTTTGTTATTTAGTGCTACGAATTTGCTTTCCCTACTCAGATACTCACCTTTCTTTTACGTAGATGTATTAGCTTTTATAACTTCTTTTTCGTGCAGTCCATGCGTTTCTTGAATTATAGCCTCGATGATCATCTTTCCTTATACTCTTTCTTACAAATGGTTCTTAATTCGACTGTTACCTCAAGTTTACCAAGTGTCCTCTGTAGTTGCTTTCTCTGTATTGTCAGATAAGGCATTCAACGCTGGGCAGCAGACGTACCAACAATGCATCATCTCGCCAATACTGTTGAACATATGCAGTTTCCAAAAGTCTGCCCCCTTAACTTTTGAATACACTAAACTATATTAGTCAAATTTAAAGTAGTAAAGTATTTCAACTTTATATGTTTGTAAACCACTACTACTAGTATGAGCGCCATTTTGTTAAATATTATAGAAATTTTCTCGAATTATAAGTAATAATTCTACTCAATATTCAACATTTTTTAATGTTGAATATCTTTTTAATGGAAAGGGGGGTCCTGTAGTACCTAATTTGCGAGGTCTCATTGAGTAAAATACGCACCTAAAGTTAAAAAAAAATGATAAACGAAACAAAAGAAAACTATGGAAAAAGTAGTTCTTGAAGGAAAATTCAATGGAAGCCGTAGTAAGTCTTATTTAACACAATACAAAATCTAGGAGAAAACAATTCTAAAAGGAACATTACATGAGGAGGTGTTACCGTACTCTTGCACATCAAGTATCGAGAAGGAGGAGTAAGAATTGACTTTTCGGTAACGATAATAGCTTCCTCTGTAAGAATTCATTGTGTAACGCATGTAACATAAACTTTAATGACTTCATCTCATCTTCTAATGTTCGCTCTTTTCAATATTCAAGAGCAGATCTTTAATGCATACAGCAGAGAATACAAAAGTTAAACATTTAACGGAAATTGAGAAATAAGCAAATGAAGATGCTTTCCAAATATATAGTATGCGGAAAAGTTATGATTTAATCTCTATAATTTAACAAAACCACTTGAATTATTAGTTGACAGAGAAGAGGCATCCGATTCGGTATTCATCGCATACTGTTGTATTTTATTTTGGAATTTGGATAATTAAATGTGTTTTCCCTCTTGGAGAATTTTTTATTTTCCTCAAGCTAGTTGGACGATTGTACTATATATTGCTTTATTGCTTTTACATAGTTTCGGTTGTCATTTTGTGATTGCAACCAGATGTTCCAAAGTTGTAATTTTTACTATTTTATTTATTTGCTCTACGGCAGCTAAATATGGTCTTTCACCAACTATATACCTTGTAGAAAGCATTTACTCTAGTTTTCATTGCAATATTTAACTTATATTGGTTTCAATTTTTTCGTCGTTCAAGCTCTATTTTTGTTTCTATCGCTAAATTAAAGAAGTTAGATCTTAAAACAACATCATGATTTGGAGCTTCCATACCATCCTCAGTGTTCATTTAATATTATAGTGCATGTAGTCACTAATTTGAACTGGGTTACGTTTGGGCTATTTCCATTACCACATTTATCTATTGCATTACTACAGCTCCTAAATATCTTAAACTTTATTAAAGAAAATGTTGCAAAATACACTAATAAATGCAGTACACTTCAAATCATCTTGATTTGAAACCAATTTGCGGCCTCACTGTTGTCGATACCTGAACAATGGCGGTTCAAAATTGACTTTGTAAACTTGAAGATCTCCTGGACTGTTTACTTTTGTAACTGCTCCAGATTTATTGCCCGCCAGCTTCATAAACTTCTGGAATGCTGAAAACACAATATAACTACCAGTAAGTTCCTGTAAACAGTACATTAAAATGAGTTTCAGCCAGTATGAAAATAAACCCTTGAGAATTGCAATAACAAAAAGTTGGTCAAGAAATAATAGAACCTTATATTGGGAATTATAAATGTCACTACTCAATTTAACTGTAGCGTTGACAATCCTTGCGATTTGAATTCGTTGTGGAATGCAAAGTAAGATTGCAATGGATTTAGTTCATTCTCACAGCTGACGACAGATCTGGTAAGAAACAGTGTTTGATAATAACGAGGAGGCTCAGCATGACGTCAGTCATTTTCTTTGAGCGACTTCGAAAGATTTCTGTGTGATTTAAGAAAGCTTTAGAACGATATCAACATGACAAGCAGACAGAAAAGCCTTTTTCATTTCACGTAAAATTATTACTATTTTATAATTGATTAGAGTGTAGAACTGCACCATATGGTACAAGTTAAGAACTATAAAAATTATATTGTACTTTTAGTTTAGTTTTTATAAAAATTCTTTCCAATTTAATAAACGTTATTGGACTCATTTTAGACAGTACACGTTCTTGGACTCACTCATACAGTAATTGATGAATTGTATTTCTAAATGTTATTTAATATTTGCCACTAGTGTATAGGTATATGATAAAATACTCAGTAATATCTGTTTACCAATTACACACAGCAGTTTCATTTTTAATTCAAAGTAAGTAACTGTAGCTACATTTCTATTTAATTGGAATTTATACTCTGTCAAACTCTGAAGTATAATTGTTACTATATTGCAATTTCGTACCCGGTACTCAGTGTTTAAATTGAAGTTCATTGGTAAATAAACAGATACAGCGTATATTTATTTGAGCGTTCTAAATGCACACAAATTGCGCTCGTTTTGGCAATAAATTCCAAATAATAATACACACTCCAAATTGAACGTACGAGTTTCATTAATTTACTGGTTATTAGCGGAAGCAATACAGTTTTTGTTGTAACATACCGGTAACTGGTACAAACGCATTCATATAAATTAGAAGTGATTTGTTGCTACGATACCGTCTATCAATATTTGACAATTAATGAAGATAAGCAGGGGTAAAATCGGCGTAGCTGCGTCTATCAACTGATACTATTCTGTGAGAGACCACGGAATACAATTGAGCTGTTTTAGAATATACTAGAGACGATGTCAAGGGAATACAAATTTTTAGAGTTTCAGGTCAGATTATTCTTAAAAATAAAACTTAACAACCTAATTTTTTCGGTTATATTTGCCAAATTTAAAGAAACACTAATACTTGTGTTAAAAAATAGAGTTTGGCATATTTCACCTTGAACAAATATAGACCTACAGTTTTCTGAAAAAAGACGATAGATACTACCAGGTTACATTTAAAATTGAATACCTCACCCACCGTACCATGACATCAAGACCTAAGCAATCAATTTAAAGGTCTTGTCATCACTTGTTAATTAACAGTTTGCAATGGTGCATTTCTGTAAAAGAACCATGATATGTCAACGTGGTTCATAGAGTTAAGGGTTGATTCTGAAGCTTAAAATAAGAAAAAAAGTTCTAATAGATATGCCCGAAATTAGGAAGTTTTTGCACAACGTTACGTTAAAATAACGTTACGTTAAAACCAAAACATTCGATTTAGATTGGCTGTATCGTTGACGTCGCTAGGTAACATAGGCTTTAACGGCCGTTATTTCCACGGAAAGTAATGCAAAAACTCCCTATTATTACGTCGTGGAGTCACATCCTTCAGAACGTCCCCTTAACGTGTTCTCTATATTTTAAATTTTAAGGAATAATTTGGTTACCGTGCATTCAAACGGGGATTGGATCGCCACTTGTAATTTTTCTTTCTTCATATTGAAAAGCAAAAGCCAACTTGTATTTTATATGTGAAGCGTGCCATATGCAAAAGGTCGTAAGCGAAGCCAGACAACTTGGCGCCGCCACCTCGGCGCCGCCATCTCGGCGCGAGGCCAGCTCTACGCCGGGACAACTCGGCGCGGAGCCATCTCGGCGCCAGCCAACTCGGCGCAAGGCCATCTCTGCGCCGAATTTAAATTCGCAAACTACAGTGTGCACTACTTGAGAAAATTATTATAAACAAATAATAAATAAAGTGATCGCCAAAAAGCTGGCATCAAATTAAAAAAACATTATTTAGAATTTCTTAGAAAATCAAACACTGACGACCAGAGGTGGTTGCAAAATGGGAAAAACAAAAGTTGTCAGGTGACTTCCGTTATCAGTAAAATTTTAAATTTTTAAAAAATAATTACGAAACATGCATTTACTAGTCAAGATTGAGACATATTTTACGAAAAAAAGTTTTCTGGCCTTGAGATTGTTCAGTCAGCTAAAACTAATCGATATACAGGGTGTTAATTAAGTACGTAAACACACTTTAAGGGGTGATTCCTTGATCAATTCTAAGATAAAAAGTTCATACAAACATGAAACCTAAACGGCTTCGTTCACAAGATACAGGGTGTTGAAGTTTAAACAAAAATTATTTCGTTTTCAAAAATCTGGACAACGCCTAGAGGTATTCTAATGAAACTTGGTGTATGATAGTATTTCATAAAGTGGCATTGTTTAGTCAAAATAAATTTAATTTATTTCCACCAGTGGCGTGCATCAGGTCCACCTCAGTTACTTTATTTTAGAAAAATCTGGTACGCCACTGTTTTTTGGTCAATACGATAAGCTTTATCCATTGAAACTATACAAAAGATGTATCTTTTATTTTTTTGATAGAATAAACCTTTTTCGAAAAAACCTGAAAAATCAGTTTAATTATTGTGATGTCGTTTATGGACCTTGTATCGATAATATCACCAGTACAAGAATTCAAATGGTTCAGAACTCATGTCTGCTACTTATTCATGGCATTAAACGTCGGGAACATATAACATACAAAATTAAAGAGACCGATTGGCTCAACATGAATAAGCGTCGAATTCTGCATTGCTTAGTATTTTTTCATAAAATAATTCATACTAAAACTCCTCCTTACCTATACTTTAAAATCAAATTAGACGTAGGGGATTAATAGATTGTTGCATACATCGCTCTGAGTTATTTAAATGTTCTTTCTCTTATAATGTGTCGAAGCTTTATAATTCCATTCCGCCTTCACTGAAAATTCTTCCTTTGACTACTATTAAAGTTCAAATTATAAATATGCTATTTAATAACGGTATATAATTTCGGAAACTCCTTTATTAACGGGTGCAACTTGATAACATTGTTACTTTTTATAATTGTGAGTGATTGGGCATTGTATATTGTATATTGTATATTGTATATTCTAGGTTATATATTGCAGATTGGATATGGCATATGGTATATACTATATTGTATTTTGTACATTGTACATTGCATTATGTGTATTTTTGTGTATTTTGAGTATTTTTGAGTATTTTTAATGAATTTGATTTCAGTTATTTTGCTAGGTGGTAAGTTAGTAAGAGCAGGGGTCTCTTTTACAGAAGTCATCTGATTGCCATCTAATTTCTAAATTATTTATAATACATTTCATAAAAATTACTATTGTTTTACTTTTTGGAAATAAACTTTATTATTATTATTATTATTAATAATAATCTGTAACAGCAATTTCGTTCATTGGACTTTAATAGGATTTAAACGGCGTCGTTTTCAAAAAGAAATTTTTAAAAATATTATTTAATAACAAATACAACTTACAATAGCTACAAAATTTTCGGCTAGAAAACAGTGGCGTACCAGAGGGGACATACTGTATATACAGGGTGATTTTTAAGTTGATTCTTTCCATTTACCAGGATATAATGTTTAAAAAAGTAAGCTTTTTTTTTATTTACCACTTTTGCGAAATAACGAAGGTGTTAAAGTTTCAAATTAAGAACTACAACTACTTAACGAATATTAAACTAAACTTAATCTAACTTAAATGATTGTTCAAAATTATCAGCATTCGCTTCTACACACACGTTCCGCGCATCAGAGCGATGTGGCAGCGGCATTTTGACGACACTCCCAGTAAATAATAAGCATATTCACTCATTCATTATTTTCATAACATGAGCCATTATTGTATCAATAACATTAGTTGACAGGTCATTGCTTGACAACAGAGATAAACAAAAATAAAATTGTCCAGCCGCCTTTGCGCCAAAGTTTAGTTATTAATTTAAAACTCTAGCACCTTCGTTAGTTTTCATATTTCGGAAAAGTGGTAAATAAAAAAATGCTTATTTTTTTAACTTTATTTCCTGGTAAACGGAAAGAATCAACTTAAAAATTACCCTGTATATGCTGTGTCCGGAAAATACGTGTACAACGGAAGACCACAAGTTCCTTTGCCCAAAATATGATGGTTTAACTCAACTTACCTATATACAAAGTTGCTGAGTTGAGCCGCTAGAGGGCTTTAAAAATGACTAACTTTTTTAAATGTTTCAACCTCCTGTATAATCACTACATTTTTTTTAAATAGTTACTTTAATTTAGAAGCTATTTCCTCTCTTACAATATTTTAGTTGGGTGAGCGGTTGAGCCACAAAAAAATATTTTTTAAATCGCTACAAACCTAGTGTTAAGTTACAATTACTGATTCAGGCTTGTAGAAATTTAGAAAATATTTTTTGTGGCTAAACCGTTTACCCAACTAAAATTTTGTAAGAGAGGAAATAGCTTCTAAATTGAAGTAGCTATTCACAAAAAACATTGGTAGTGATTATACAAGGGGTTAAGAAAATATGGATGGATAATTTATTATGATGTTTTTAAACACCCTGTAATTATCAAAATTAAGGTTTTTTCCACAAAAAGCTGTAGTTTACTGGTACAAACGCATGGCCAAAAAATTTATAAAATCTATCAGATTTTTGAAGACTAAGCAACTTTGTATACAGGGTGATTCAAAGTCGAGGCTAACCATAGGGATTTCGAAAACGGTAAGAGTTAGAGGGGTGGTTTAAATTTCGCGAAGTTGCGCAATTTAGTGCACAACTATATGCCGCTGAGAAACCATCAAAATTTTATTTCGTTTTCGAGATTTTTGAAAAAATTCAAAATTTGTCATATTCGTTTTTATTTTTTCCTGATATTATTTACAAAGATATTCAAAAATTAATAATACATTCTTAAGGCAACTTTTACAAACCTACAATATGACGGTAACGGATTTTTAATACGACGTTTCGTCTTCTGCCAACCATCATCATCTTTGTTTTTTCTTACTAATGTATAACTTACCTACCTTATATCAAACAATTAGACTAGTATTCACAAAAAACGGTAATTATTCTTAAAACACGTACTTTTGAGTTATAAGTACGTAAATTTGAAAACAAACCGCAAGGAATAATAATTAAAGGAAAAAAAGTTAACAATAAATCAAAATTATAATAGGTGTTCAAAAAGAAAACCATTTTGCTGCACACACATATGAGCTCTTTTGATGACACTATGTATTGCTCGTTGAATACTTCTTCGGGGAATATTTTGACAAGCAGCTATAAAACTGTTTCAATGATCCCCATAAAAAAAGTCTAACGGAGTAAGGTCCGGACTACGCGCGGGCCATTCGATAACCCCTCTGTTACCTATCCATGCATTCGGAAAAATTTCATTTAAATAATTACGAACTAAAACACCGTTATGTGGTGGGGCACCATCTTGTTGTCATCAAAGTTGTCTTAATTCGTTAAGTGGAATTTCACCCAAAAATCCCAGCATTGGTCCTCTTAAGAACTGTAGGTAGTTATTTGCAATCAGAGTATCCTCATAAATGAAAGGGCCCAGTATTCTATCTTTAGTTAATCCGATCCAGATGTTACAAGCAAAACGAGTTTGATGCCGGACTTGCCTATTCTCTCTAGGATTTTCAGTTGCCCATACATGTTCATTATTGCGATTAAAAACGCCTAAATTGAAGAAGCGCCATCCATCAGTTCAAATGAATTTTTCAACAAAATTCTCATCGCGATTTGTTTGATCAAGTAACCAATTGCAGTAATTAAGCTGCCTCTGGCTATCACCAGGATGTAAAGCTTGACTGGTATGTATTCTATAGGGTTTAAAATTTGATAGAATCAGTGTTCTCCAGACTGTTGTTTGCAGAATATTCAAATTAACAGATATGTCTCTAGTAGAAATGGATGGGTTTTCGTTCACTTGAAATTAAGTAATGAATTGATTTATGGCAAAAACATAAAAGAGGACTTACCGCCTGAAGAATTGCCTCCCGATTTGCTAAAGAGATCCTACTCCCGTATTTGGGTCTCGGTGCATTAAATTGTCCATATTCAAACAAATTTCGGTGAAGTCTTAAGAAATAACTTTCGTTCGGTTGATTCCTTTCAGGGTACATTTTAAAATAGGCATTTGCTGAATCTCTTGAGTTTCTGCCGTTTGCGTAATAGATTTGCAACATATAGCGCTTTTCGTTGTATGAAAAAGGCATTTTTAATACGACTAAGTACCTAACTATTCTAATCACACCCTAACACCCCTGACAACAAAACACAATTAAAATTACAATAGCAGCCATATTAAATAAAATAATAGTAATTTATTATACAAGACGATAAAGTTAAATTTTATCGACGAGTGAATCGTTTAACGTCGAGACGAAGTCGAAACGTTAATGATTCAAGAGTGGATAGAAATAATTTTATCGTCGTGTATAATACAATTGTTTTTCTATAGCAAGAACTTTAACAATTTCAAAAGAAAATAAGGACAGTGAATCACATTTCAAAATGTCACTACTTAGATTGGTTTGCTACGATAATACGAAGATATTTAATAATCTATTTTTATCATACAAGCTTTTAATATTCCTAAACGTTTAGTTGGGTAACCTGATGTAGCAACTTGCATCCAGTTAAAAAATCCCACTTGAGTGATCACAAATGGCTTCTGTTTACGGGCACTTGCCCTAACACGGATGAGGTCCATAGGAACTACAACTTTTACACCTTTTTTCGCCTTTTCAATACTGCCAAAGTCTCTATTACAGAAAAGAAACGTATGACCGCATTTTGGAAAAACATGGAGTACTTCATCCACCAAACTTTTAGCCACCAGGATGATGTACATAGTCAACAGACCTTGATTCTTGTTCTGGCCGCTGTAGTTATATGACCAAAAGAACTTCTCTTTTTCATTTTTAAGCTCTTCTGTAATAAAGGTGTATTAATAGCTGCATTCTCGTGTGCCTTCTATTTCTGCCTTCATCTTCCAAAATGGATACCAAAATTAATACTATACTGTCTGCTGTAATACATCTGAGTATGAGTAAGTGTAGGAAGATACGATTGCTTCTGTAAGTCATAAGAGATAACACATGGTCAGAAGTGGGTTGCTGGCTATCGTCGGTATTCTGAGCCATTAGGGTTTGAGCTGCTTTTGCTTTACGATGATGAATTTCTCATTTCAGTTCTTCAGTTTGCTTTTCTTCGGAATTTTTAGCTGCAGGTATGGCTATTTGATATGCATCACATGTTTTACATGTTTCAGCACTTGGTGGAGCAAAGGACAATCTAAATTCCTTTTTAAATATGTCATTAAACCATTGACGTGAAACAGGTGGCTTCTTGTGTTCAGAAAGTTCGTATTTCTCGAGAAAAGCAGTATAGGTACAACTTTTTCACATTTTAACCGCTAGAAAGATATCTCTTGTTAGGATGTTTTTCTCGTCCATTGTGGCTCTCCCTGTTAGGTATTGACGCAATACATTCAATGATTTTTTGTTTCCAAGTTTGATGTTTCTGTGGTCTTTTGCCGCCTCTTTTGTCGCTAACAGAGAGATCACCCGATAAAGTCTTTTTGCAAAGGCTCACCCTTTTTTGTGTTATTCCAAATGTTGTACATAAAGTATTTTTCCATACTTGCACTTCAGAGGGACCAGGAAGCGGTAAGAAATACTTGAAAGAACGTTGTCGTCTGCTGTCAGTATAGGTGCCATGTCGTCTTCTATTAATCAAAGCAGCTCTAACAAAACCACGAAGAATGGTTTGTTGTTTATAATAATAATAATAATAATAATAATTCCCGTTATTCCCGACGGGGACATAGAGGGTTTGTCAGGTTCCTCCACTCATCCTTGTGTTTAGTTAGCTAAGGAAGCCAGTTGAGCGACAGTCTTTCTTGTTTCCTTCTCTACAGTTCTCCTCCATGTTTGCCTGGGGCGCCCTGGTTTTCTTCCCCCTTGCGGGTTCCACTATAATGCCATTCTACAGATCTCTTTCTTGTCTTTTCGTAGTGTATTTCCTACCCATTATAATCATTGTAATCTTTCATTTTATAAAAATTACTGAACATTTTCTGCCTACTGGCAAGAGTAATTACCTTACAAGCAAATTGGCAGTTATATGTTGCCTACATAGGTATATTAATTTTATAAGAATGAAAAAGAGTTAAACATTTTGAACACCCACCTCTTCCGGATCCACGTTCCCAGGCACGAACTTCTTCCGTTTTAAGCTTAGGTACGTGTTTCCAGAATTTTTATTAAAATGGGTGTCCACTCTTATATTTCCTGTTATTTTTTTTTCTTAGCCCTAATATCTTCCCAACTTTCCATTTTTCACTCTTTAAACTGCTCATAAACCAACTAAATCCACTAAAACTACCGCTTTACAACAGCACTTTGTGAATGAAAGTACTATGGCACTTAGGACGTTTTGATAATTGGGTCCCTATTTCTGCCACTTGTAGCAGCACTATCGACCCGGCATTTATTCTGCAAGTAAAACATGGCGCTTAGAACCTATTTCCCATATAAAATGCATTGCTGAAAAATTGGCACTTAGGACCTTTTGCATATGGCACGCTTCATATGTATTTTCTTATGTGGTAGATTTAAGCAACGCATTCTAGAATAACAAAAGTATGCAAAGCCGTGACTGTACATGCAGCATTTAAACTTTGCGGATGTGGAATTACCTTGGACAGTCTGCAACCGCTACGCGTTAAAAACTGGAGTTCTTTCATCGGGACCCGCCCGTCCGCCCAAACGTGAAGGCAAGTAATTGTAGCAATTGTGCTAGAAGCCTACAGTAAGTAAATAACTGCTGCATACAAGTGAAAAGTGCAGCGAGTAAGTGTTTACAACTAGTGAACGCAAATTACGTAACGTATATGTAAGTACACCAACTGTGCCTTATTCAAAGGTACGTCCAAAGCGTCCATTTTGGCAGTATTTAGTAATTTTCGAGGACTTTCCCGGCATCGGGAATCCCTAGGGTCACGCGTTGCACCGTCAAGAGTCAATGACGCAATTTAAGACGTACTCAATTCAAGGGTACACACCAACCAAAATTTCAGGTAACATGTTTGCAGTTAACGTTATTACGATTTGCGTTCAGGTATGAGAAGCTCTTGTGATTGCGGCAGAATGTGCTTAGGTGTGCAATGCGCGCCTGATTTGAATATATGTAGACGCGATCAGGTTCTGAGTTAACCCAGGACTGGGCTAAGACGATTTGACATTGGTGCCTGATATGTTTTTACCTAATAGACAAACTATTGTTTATTTTATTTTGCTCTTTTTTTGGCTTTTCATAGTCATAATGTTCAAGTATCACTGTTAATTTGGGTTGTTTTTTTTTAATATTACGCTATTTGCTAGAAATGTTGCATCTTTGTTCTTATGTTAGTATCGTAATATACAATACCCAAAAGTTCTTTTTGTTATTTCCCCTATAATCGGTTGTACTAGATTTCGTCTTTTACATGCTTAAATTACCAGCATTTGTGCTTATATTTTACGCTGCTCATAATACCCGACTTTACCCTATTATAAATATCTACGGGCTAAGTCTGTTTCTACTCGCTTTTGTATATTTAGTAAATATATGTGTGACTTATATTTAATTAGTGACGCCAGCCCCAACACAAATCGCGTGAAAATGTTTTTAAGTCTCACCCACAAATCCCTGGAGCCGGTCCTGGTTATTTTAGACCGCGCGTTGAACTGCTTTCTAATTCAAGCGGTGTCGCGCACCCGGAAGAATGGCCGACTCAGCTGAGCCGGCAACTCGCGCGTTCTCTGGTTGCGCAAGATTGCGTCATCAGCTATTAAGCTCCTGGTTTCCTCAATTTCGCGTTCCTACAGTAAATTGAAGTGGTTAATTATAAGAATTAACCTGGATTTTTTATTTCTGCAAGATGAGCCAAGGTTCAAATCCAAATACTGCTAGCAGACCCTCCCAAAATGTCGCGTACGTGGGCAAGATCGCCTTGTTAATATCTGTGCGTTGCTTCCAAGGTGGCTATTTGATCTCGGATACGGTGTTTCCGCTCGAGATCTACTAGACGTACGCTGCTGTTAACGCAGGTGCACACAGGCACTTTTTAATGCACTTATTTTCCGTGGCCTCCTTCGCTTTAGGACGTAACGCGCCCTTTAGACGATTGAGCTCGACTGTCCCCCGCTGTCCTTCACGCAACAGTTGCTATATTATTCATAGCTGCAACGCCTCCAATCAGCTGTGTTGACCCGTTCATTTGCACTCGCGGAGTTCTTGTGTTTTAACTGCACAGTGCGTTATAATCTCATTACTACAATATAGAGATACCGTTTAGTTTTATCACTGGCAGGATAAAGGATAAATAAAGTTAGTAAATGCGGAAAGTGACACGAACCGGCCTATTACACTATAGAGTTGGCCAGGTTGAGCGTTGCATAGTATTAGAGCAACTAGGCGATATTTGATGTGCTGCACCACATGTAGTTCTGCCGACTTTTTAAGCTAAGATCATAGTCACGAGGCGTGGGAGTCGGTTTTATTATCCGTAAGAGTCATACAGCAATAAATATAAATCATAGTACAGTGAGAGAAGGATAATTATTGAATTACTCATGCACTATTAACTACTACATACAGACAATTTGGAGTTATTTTCATAATTATTTTTAAAAAATCTCTGCAAGCATTTTTTATATAAATCAATAGGGCGTATGTATTTATTACAATCACTCTAGAAATTGAAAAGTCAAAAGACAATTAATGTTAGTGACAAAAATATTTACTAAATTTTGATCTTCTCTAAAATTGTCAGCGTACTCCACTAAGTATTTGCTTGAAAATGCTTGTAGTTAAATCAGTTCGGATCTTAGCATTAAATTAGTTGGATTTTGCTTTAGTAGTAAGGGAGACATAAAACTTAAGTAACCAACAGCAAGCTATTTCCAACCATTCGACAAACGGCCAGGTGGAATATCACTTATCTTGAAGCGGCTTTGTTAGTTAGTATAGCTGTTGATTATTTTTTTACGTTAAACCGGTAATAGCATATCGACCACTACTTTTAATTAAAAAAGTAAATTTTTACTGTAATACGAACAAAATTCAATTTCTTCGTGAAAGCATCACTCGATAAAGTGGTTAAAGCTAAGCCGAATAAAGTTTGGCATGTTTAAGGATTAAATTCCCCTAAAATAAAAGCATGACGTTAAACGCAAAAGTTGAAACGTAAAGTTCTGATTAAGTTGAACTAAAATTATAAAGACATGCAGCGGTCCCCTTTGGATGTTCATTATCGAGCAGTGCGGGCAGACAGAAGTTAATAGTAAAGCAGGCCGGCTGGTGCTATAAGCAAAGCACTAAAAAAGAGGCTTGATAAAATTACTAAAACGGGGCAATAAAATCCGACCCTTGGTCCCGGCATACAAAGAGGAATTGAAAGTTAAAACCGAGAGATTGACCCATTCCCCAAAACTACGACGAGGTGCCTGATAACTGCCAAATAAACTTCGTGTTTTATTAGAAAGAAACATATTATGTCGCCGTGATCGAGTCGAAGCTTTCGGGGCCCATCGTCTTTCCGCTATATTAATTCCGGGTGACGGACGCTCAAGGATAGAAAAATTGGCGAAAAACAGAAAGGGATCGCCGCCTGACAGGTCACGTCTAAATCAGGACGGTGCTTAGAATGCTTAAGGCTTTAAAGGACGCGATCTGCTAAATTTTTGAGAAAGATGCCGAGGCCTAAGTTAATATTTGTACACTCGCAGGAAATTGATACGCAATTTGATTAACTTGTTGCTTTCGCGGCTGCATTGTTACGTTGGACATTTTTCGCTAAGGGCTTTAATTCGCATACGCGCCGGGTTTTGTTGCCGCGAATTCTACACGCCTGCAATTTACATATTAGAGTGTTTCCGCTCTACTTAAAAATCTGTGTGCTTCCTGGATCTGAATGCGGACAAAGCAAGTTCTACTGAAAGCTGGCAATTAAGGCTGCTAGAGCTAACTTTAACTTGGTTGTAAAAATCTATAGAATTTTTATTATCAGAATACAGACAGTCTCAAATCCATCACCGATTTGTGTTTCCAGTTCTTAACTTTGCTTAATTATTTCTTAATAAAATTAACAAATTGTTATCAAAACAAATCTCTATTGGCTATTCTCTCAAGAAAATACACAAACTTGTGACTACTTGGATGCAATTGCCGGCCGAAACTAACTCGACTGGAAACGGCGTGTACAGTTCTTTAAATATACCCAAAAAAGGGCGCCAACGGATTTTTTGCCAAGTAACGAGAAATGTATCCAGGTATTCAAAGAGAATTCGTAAACTCAAGTAGCACAACATAATCTGAAAGAAAAGTTCAACTCAAGTAGGGGTAGCAGTAACAAATAAATAATGCCAGAATGCAAATATCACAGTATAGAACTATCCTCAATGCATATATAAAATATTACAGGTCGATAATTTACGAAGCACCCCAAATAACGCATAAACTCTCATACATATATCTTTATACATACTCACAAGCTATGATGCAGCGATACAATATTTATCGCACATATTAAAATCAGGCACGGTTTGCAAGGCGATACGCTAGTGTACTACCAGGTACCAAGCTCTCGGAGCGAACTGGATACTCTCAAGGTCGATCCAATCGTCAAAATGCCCGAACGGAGCTCAAAGTCACAGCAATGCACGCCACAGGTGTGAAGCAGCCATGCGACGGGAGATAAGCACGGGGTTGAGGTCACGCCCTAAGCGACTTCCGCATCCAAATGAGCTGTGGAAGCTAACATCTCTGCAGACGGTCCTACCGGCTCCTCCCTAACTGCCCACGATGTTCAGGGAACGTGCGAAGAAATACACCAACAGTGCAGAATTCTGATTCAGGAAAGCAAATCCGCCGAACAGGCGCGGGCAACCAATACATGAAATCAAAATGCATCCCCATAAATTCCCAGAACTCTCTTACTGGCGTTTAAACTGTCTTGATGCTGCTAAGGAAGGCAGCCGGAAAAAGAAAACTGACCTGACAATGTGACGTGTAAATATCTGAGCTGCAAGCCACAAAGTAAGCGTAACACAAACGCGCGAAATATGAAATCAGTACCATAGACATCAGAATCGAATACATGCGTAACAATATGGAATAAGTACTACAGACTTCGAAATTAAATGGGTGCGCCCAAAAATCGTAACAAAATCTAGTTCTCTAGTACAGTCGAATATACCGGTATTGTTTGTGAGCAAACCAATTGCATGTCTACTAATGAAATTTATATTTATATCTTATCTATCTATCTATAATTCCAGCCTTCCTGTTTTTATCATGCAACTATATCATATTAATATTTTAGCTTCTAATATATCAAATATGTTTATGTCTACCTGAACTCTAGCCCTGCTATTCTTATTGCTTAGCTTTATCGAATCTTGATACACCATAACCTCTTCAGCATCTTCCCAAAGAAGAAGAAAAGTGGCTTGTACTAGAGCTTGTTGGCAGGCCTCGTGTGCCAGGTCTCAAATTCTCGCCAATTTAAATTTAGACCTTGTATTAACGAAACGGGGCCGGACGTCACCTATTATTAATATAAACTGTAAGATAAAAGCCTACTTGCTTTCACTTACGCATTGAGACCAGATCGAAGCGGCTCAGCTTTTAGACAGTTTATAGACTGCAGTTGCGATAAAATCTCGACCTGCTTCAGGGCAGAAATTCGAAAGAACACTCATTCGAAAATATTTATTCATTTATTAAGGCCAAAAAAGTTGGGTTAGTAAGTCATAACTATTGACGAGTTTTCTTTGGAATTGCTACCCTGAAGAACGATATCCAATTATTAAATGTATTGTGTATCAACTAGTCATTTGTTATGTCTCACAGTTTTAAATTAATTGTTATATTAAATATTTAACTTCAGTGAATATTCAATTCACCTGTCATCTGTCAAAAAGTGAACAATGAAAATCCAGAATGTTGACGTTTCCTGACCAATCAAAAAAATATCAGTGGATATCTTCCTAGAAGGTATTCAAGTGACTATTTTAAACAAATGTGATTTTTATTAGAAAAACTCAATATTAGTGTTCTGTGGTCTATATAAATTGCGTAGTTTGTTGCTAGATTTACTGAAAACTAATTTGAAAAAGTAATTTGTTTCATTAAATAGTCCCTCGAATGCCATTCTTAGTCCAAGTTATGTAGATTATTTTTGCAGTGGCATCACTACTCATGTCTATTGCGCTTAGGATTAGGACTTGTGCTAGCGCACTCGTCCTAAACGAACCTAAGCGCAATGGACATTCGTGATACCACAGCAAAAATAGTCGACATAACTTTGACTACTCATGGTATTATAAGTGATTATATCGCTTAGAGCGTAGCTTCGCGGCAAATTTAGCAGTATGTTACATGGATGACGTAGGCCATGCCTTTCAGTTTTTGGAGTGCATTAGGGGTAATGAAGCTGTGTTTATGTTGGAACAATAAAGGAAAATAGCACCTATATAATATTACATACATATATTGTTGTTTTCCTTGGCTTCGCTTTCAGCACCGCTCTTACCGGTTTTATGAATCCCTTAAATAAGCCTTCTTCATCACAGTTGCTTGAAGAAAAACTTCAAATAAATCAATTAAGTATCTGACAAAAATTTAAAAAAGACAGACCTCTACAAGTTCTAATTCTAAAGTGCGAAAAAGAAAATATAATCACAGTAATGATTGACTTGAGTTGCAAATAACATACAAAATTGGAATGGATTTTATATATCTTATAACATGCTAATAAACATTTATATCTGATTGACTCATTTTATTGTGTAATTTAGGATGAAAGCAAAGCTAACTTGGTAAGTAATTTTTCTGCCTATACTATATTTTGCCAGTTCACCGAAATATTTAAATCTCAGAATCTGCCTTTTTCTATGACAGGGTGACAGATGCAATTTACATTAGGTTGTCCCTACATTAAAAGTTCTCCACGAGTCACGACTGGTGCGCAAAAGTGCGCCTGCACTGCCTTTATTACAAATATTCTTGACTCGCAACTAACACCGTCTAGTAATATTTAATTTTTTTAATATTTGCGTTGTTCTCTATTCTACTTGTTACTGGTACAGCGCTTTTTTCAGGAAAAGCATAAAGTACTTTTTCTTCCTACTGTCACTGATATATAAGACCCCTTTTAGCTTGCTGCTCTAGCACCGCCCATAGTACTATGCTGACTCTGTTCATGGTTGCTGTCTATTTTTAGTGTTGATATTCTTCATGCGCTTTGCGGCATTTGTAGTGGATATCGTACCTAGAGAATATAGCCTGCTCGTTGGTGAAGCTTGAAGTGAAATGCGTGTTATGGCCGATCATAAGTCTGATCGTGTTGCATCATTTTCTTTAGGCCTTAAATGCCTCATTTAGATAAATTTTGAAGAAATCTGTTACTCTACAGCATTTCTGCCTTGCTTACTTTAAATTCTGTTGTAGCTAACTTGTCGACTTTCCCTCGTATCTCTTGTTGTTCGTAGTTAGCTAATTGAAATAAAAACTTGCACTACTTTGTACTCAAGGTGCCAGTTTTAGACGAAAGCGGAGTATACGAAGTAATGCTGCAATTAATAGAAATTGAAACCAATTTTGTTTTACTGGTCAGTTTTAGGCTATTTTCATAGGGGTCTAATGGACCATAGATATTTTATTAAGGGACCCCGTATATTTATAACGAATTTGTATAAACAAACGGCGAAGTCGACTTATTTTTCGGCCAAATACCAGTTATCACCCGTGTCGTCGGTTTAAGTTGCACAAATGAGATGAGTTAACATGCCCAGTATATAGTAAGCTGGTGGACGAAATGAGGAGAAAAAAGTGAAGGATGACTTCTATATGGGCTGCCTAAGATTCTACAATAAAAAACCAAGATCTTACAAATAAACATCTGAAAGATCTTGGTAGCCTATGACCTCTTCGAAGCCTCGGCCATGGAGTTTTGGATGAATCTGCGTTTAGTCAAAACAACGGATCAATTAGGCGACACATGGCGGACAGACGACAGGAAGGACACAGCTATCGGTATCCTTAAGAATAGCCTAATCATAGACAAAAAGAGAAAGAAATGCTATTTACATAGGTAGAAATAGGTCAGAAAAAGGTTTATAGCTCTTACTCTTCAAATTACAACGTTGAAGAATATAAAGGTTGTCTATATAATTTTAAAAACGCAGTTACAACGCCTGCATCCAGAGCAACCTGGAGCGCTGTCCGCTTCAAGCCGCCCGTACATGAGTTTCAAGTTCAGAGCCTTTCTCTAAAAAACTCTCCTGCCTTCCCAGCCAAGCCGATACCTCGCTGGCAGAATTCCATTAGGACCTCTGAAACCGACCCATAAACCCCGGAGAGGCTTTGTCTCGAGAAAAGCATATAGAATCCGATTTAAAAGCTCCACATCAGCACTTCCCGCTGCAACGGACCTACCAATTTAAAACGTCGAATGAAAATACCTGGTGCCGTAACCGACCCCGATACCTGGACGGAGGCTTCACGGTTTGTTACTACGTTCCACGTCGAAATCTCCCACTCTTAGAAACTGTCTCGCCTAACCAGGAGGCGCCCTTACGCCTTTCGCCCCCCAGCAGCATCCCAAAGAACTCAACTTGAGGTCTTATAAGCAAGACGGCGGAGCGTTCGCGTCGCTGACCGGGCCCTCAAGGCCTCTGGAGCCGTGTAAATTTGCACACTGCAAACTTTATCACTGACACAGCCCCGCACATTGGGAAAAAGCACTTTCTATGGTGTTAGTTACTTTGAAATTCTAATTTAAAAACCCTAACAGGCCCAGTACTTTGTTGCCACGGGCTACCATCTGCAACATAATAAGTTATAATTCTAGAATCTGCCATAAACACGCAGCGCTGTCCAGAACGTGTATTACCAAAGAGCTGGACACCAATCGCGGACGTGTCATTGGCTGCTTACTTCTTCAGACGTTTTCAGACTTCTCAAACTCGAATGCAGTTTTTTTACTATAATTAATTTTATTGTGGAGATTTTGAGTTGAATTTATAAATACCATAATATGTATGTAATTTAGACTATTCTTATTCTATTTTCATTCGAAAATAAGTCGAACTTCTGACATTCCGATTACCCTTTAAGGGCAAGTATTTGAGAAAAGGTAAGTTGGCTATATTTAACCTGACAAGATCAGAAGTTTACACATTCCAAATGTTACAACGCAGACAGGAAACACTCAACACACTTGGGGAAAATGTAGCCTCAGTTAAAGATGGTTTCAGATGCTTCTCTGTGATGTTTTATTTTTTTGCAAAACCATCTGGCGAGTGATCTTTCTTTGTACTGATTTCCATCTATCTTTGTGGATAATCGGCCATGGATACGTATTTCGTTTAGCATCGAAGCATTGGCTCTTTTAGAAGCACCACATCTCGAAAACATCCATTCGGTGTCTATCTGATACTTTATGGTTCATGCCTTGACATAACAAGAAAACTAGCGTTTCTTTCGTATCTTTGTGTGTTTTGTAGTCTGTTTATCTGGCCAAATTTCCAAATATTAACTGCAGCACTACGACCTACAGCTATGTATCGCCTGATTTCCGGCTCACTCTTGCTCAGATCCATGACCACTACCCTGATTTTCTATAAGTTTATTACTTTTAACTCGCGGCTTTTGTCAATGATCAAATAGGGCATTTTCATAATCGCATAATCGTTCTTGGCCAATACAGTGGTATCACCGTTATAATGCTGATTATTCAGCTTCTTATCGCCAATTGACACAGCCCCATCGTAGTTATCAGGGCTCCTCTTATTATGTACTCACCATAAGCGTCACCACAGGCATCCGAAACAGATAAGGAAGATAAAAAGCGTGAAAAGAAACCAGACTGCTCTAAACACACCTTGTTCAGCTGGAAAAGATGGATACAGAAAAGACTAACATGCGAAATAAGTATAAGAGAGGGGTTCACAGTAAACGTCATGGCAGCTTTAATGTTAAGAAACGAGAAAATCTCAGACAGAGAAAAACTCGTACACTAGATATTGACAGAAAAGAAATAGGTGAATGATATAGAGAACGGAATTATTAAAATCTAATTGGAAATCTCTGAAGTAATACATACAAGCGGTTCCAGAGCGGAATATAGATAAAGGGGAGGGGTTAGGTCGGTAAAAACCCGGAACTGCCAAAGTCTTTTGAAGGGAAAGTTAAGTTAGACTATGTCTAATTCATTATATAAAAGCCATTTTATATAAGTAAAGCTGTTAAATTAAAGAAACCAAGAAAATGAAAGTGTGAGGGAGACTCAGAAGGACGAGGACAACTCATACCAGTCTTATCAAAACGGCATGTACTTGACTTTGACATTTTTCTTTGTTATTTCTCTGGAATAACTGCTTGACATTTTATTTGCTAATTAGAGGAGATTAAATCACTTCAAACAAAAACTTCTTTGAATGTCTCGAGAATTTCGATAATAGAGTTTCGCCTATTTTGTTATACGCGTTCTACATTTCTTTAAATAAGATTAGTGTATCTTCGTATCATGCCTTTCTACAATTTCCTGTTCTAGAAACCTCATAGGTTACCCAATCGGATTATTGGAAATTTCAAAAGTTAAGTTAATTTTTAAAATACTAAGGAATAAGAAGTTACCAGACATTATACTTGCCAGTTGTGGATAAAAAGCGTTCAAACCGTATTACAAAAAGTCAATTTAAAAAAAGTAAAAATTTACTGTTCTGTTAGATGATACACGGTAACTTTAAAGAATAGTATTTGGTATTTACCCACTTTTTAAATAAAACATCAATTAATTCTGATAACACGCTCAAAAATATGTTTGTGATTGCTACATATGAATACGTATGCATGTGATAGATTCTTAAGCAATGACATCAGAGGCTTTATTGGGTTGCGAAAAGTATTCTTTGGCAACTTCCATTAACAGTTTGTATAAAGCTTAGATGAAAAGCACTCATGACACCCCGTTGGAAAGTGCTCAAAACTATAATTTCCATGATTAATTATCTAAAAATTAGGTCGAAAAAGTCTCGTATATCGAAAAACTTTGTGCAGGGATGGGGTCCAATACTAAGGGTTTATTGTGGTCCTCTGAGATTTATTATCGCTTAAAAAAATAATTAACGAGTTTCTAGCACTTCTTCATGGAGTACAATTCCAAGAAAAGTTCAACAATGCGACCCGGAATAGAGATTTCAACGTGGCCATATTTTTGAAATGCTCAATGTTATTAATTTTAGTTTGTATTGTATAAAAGTGGAACAAGAAAATCAACTGAAAGCGGCCATTTGGAGAAGCTTTAGAGAGGATTAATAAAATTTACTTGAAATTTTCGTGTGCAAAGTGTCCAGTAGGTAATGAGAAGCAAAAATGTATCAATTTTAGAGTTACTGTGCTTACAGAAGATTTCTTGTAATCGATTTGAGTTCGTCCAGAGTTGGTAAATTATCTTCTCTTTAGAAGCAAGGCTTCCAATATTTTCTGTCCATTTCTGTAAAGAAAACTGCATGATTGGGTGAGACGACAATTTTCAGAATTGATCGCTTTCTTGCATTTTCCGGCATTTGTAACTTAGATTGTAGTATTTTTCCAGCATAACTTAAGCCTTTAAAACATTAACGCCTCCCAGCCTACTTTACATCATTAATTAAGTTTCAGATATGCGTGTTCTAAATTTAGATATGTTTTCTGCACCGGATGAAATGACGTAGTCCGCTTATCGTATCTTAATTGCAGCTCTGGAGGACCAGTTTCTGCGAACTTGTCGTCATGCAGGCGAAAACTTCTCCGAAACTTTGAGACATATTGCTGAGTTAGGATTTCATCATGGAACTATCATCGGCGGGCACTCAGATCGTTAAGAGGTGTTGGTCGTTTGCTTCGCCGCGTAAGTTGCATGTCAAAAGTAGTGAAGCGGCATTGTTGCTATCGTCGAGCCCTGTGATTAAGTGACGTACGAGTGAACATTTGGCCGAGAGTTTATTCTTGTACCGTGGAGCTAGGCAACTCGAATTTACGCGTAAAGCGGATTTTAAGTAAAAATCTCACCGGTGTGCTAAACTTGCCAGTAGAATGGAGTCCCGAATGTCGTGCCGAATTTTCCTGTTGTACGGGCCTAGTTTAATTTACCCGACCTGGGGATGTAATGCCGCTCACACCCGCTGGAATATCGCCCCTATGCAGTTTCCTGTCGTTCTTTTTGAGGCACTAGCTGAAATGCGACCTGCAGCTTGAGATGAACAACGTAACCAGAACGCCTGAATTTCATCTACCAGGTATTTACTAGTTAATAGTGTTTGTAACGCACACAAATTTACAGTGAAGTGATTTCGAAGTGTGGCTTTGGCACTTAGTGCCATTCTTTATGTAAATGTTACGGTGTTGAACAGAAATTACCGCTTTGAAGTTAATTTTTAGATTTTACCGTCAAGTTTTAACGTCTGTATATAGTTTTGCATTGTGAGATTAAGTAATCAACGTCGTTGTGTCACTAGTTCAGTCTTTGTTGTCGATTGTGATTGTTGTAACGTCGGTACTTTGTTAATATTTAAGGTTGTCACCGTTGTTGAAACAGTTATATCGGTTGTTCTAATATTTGTTACTTGTGTTTAGTTTAAACATTAAGAATTTTACCCCACTAACTTTTTTCTCATATTTTCAACCGTAACAAGTAATTCTTGTAATGTTCATCATCACTTTATATATATTTTACTATTTCAATAGAGTTATTTGTTAATTATTTTTGTGTTTTTCATTAATGAATTGGTTTGCATGCATATACTGTGTATTGTTTTTCCGATGTACAGGAATTCAGACGACTGTAAGCAAATACAATTAAAGGTAAGTTGAACCCAGCTGCTCGCCAGCCACTCAAGCTTTGCCAAGTTAGAAGTAGAAAGGTAAGCTTATTTCGTTCCCCTTTTAGAGTGAGCCTACCTGTGTTAATTTTTCCCAATTTAGTAAGAAAGTGGTGGCGTTTCAATATTTAAAACCTTTACCTCGTTTATCGTATCGTAGCCCTAATCTAAGGTTGCAAAGAACCAACCCTTCTCGCTGAGCGTTTTAAGCCGGAACCGCTTGTTACAGCCAATTGTAACGGTGTTAGGACAACGAATCTGAGTAATTTTTCCGATTGTTTAGTTGCTATGCTGTAACAAACTGATGGTTCTGGTTATAGAGTATTTGCGTTGTAACAAATAGTTTCCTTGTCGTTAATGCCGGTTTAGGCTGTAACACGAGGATGAATAATTTTGTATAATTGTTAAGCATAATTACGGCTGGTAACTACTTTAATTTTTCAAACCGGGTCGTAGAATCTCTGCTCTGAAAGTAAAAATTCCAGCCTTAGCAAAGAAACACGCAAGACGAAGTATGGGACTCTTTGACGAACTGGGTTCAACTTATTGTCTAAACTATAATATACTGAGGATATAGTACTTGCTTTTTTTACAAAACTATAATATAGTAACGGTCAAAATCCAACATGTCCGTTCAAATATGAAGAATAGATTACAGATCTATTAAAAGTACGAAAAGTTTAAAATTAGTTTCATTCATAGTAACTCCCTTGGTCTTACAAATCGAACAATTAATACAATTCAATACATGAAACTTGTGAAAATGTATTACAAAGTAGCTAATACATCCAGCTACTCAATAAAACCAGAAACCAAGTAAAATAACAAATTCTGCACTGATAAATCTGGAACATAAACCCAAAACACATAGGGCTTAATCCGAGTTGTGAAAGTTTGTTACGAAACGGTTTTATAAAACTTGCAGAATAGCTTATTCTGTTTATATTTGACTGAATACATTTGGTTCTGTAAGTTTCTGTACTCGAGCTTTATAGTGTTCTCAAAAACTCAAGAGAAAATTGCCATATTGATGTACCTATCACTAACGCCTTTTCAAGGTAGCGGTAGTTGCAGCACAAAGCAATCTACACAATCTAGTGAAATTACGCTGCGCCTTGGGGAATAACAATAAGAAATTATCAAAATCCAATATCTGCGGAGAATATGTTACCAGGCACTTGCGCCATGCAGAAAAATAATTACACTGAAGCCAGGCGATACGTATTTCAGTTCCAGCAGATTAGCATAGAAATAATCTCATTAAAGATCAAAGGGCTCCCAGTTTGCAGCTCTTGCCCAATTCCAATTATTAGCCGAAGAGGTTCCCAATTTCCACCAGCCAATTTTTCTTGGGCTTATTGACAGCCAAGTAGAATTTTATGTAAAATCCGATGGCCTAGTGAAAGGACTGGTTTCGGATTTACTCACGATTTAAATGCCTACAGAAACACTTCGTTATTTTAGTCCCAGACAAGAGTGTTTTAGGTTTCTCGGGCCTCAAATGCGCCCTAATTATTCTAATCAGATTTCCAAGATCCAAGAGCAGAGAATTGAGAGTTGCCCTTATGAATTATACAAGACCTCGCAGCCAGCCGTGATATAGAGCATGTCCCGCTAAGATCAACCCTCCTTCGACTTTGATATCTTGGAAGGCCTCAGGTTTAACTTACACGTACACCTTTGCTTCCATATGTTTCAAATAAGTGATAAATTACTGATGGCCTTACTCAGAAATTATAAAATGTAGAACCTGATTCAGTTTCAAATAGATCGAAAAGTTGGTAATTAAAGTTGATATATTAATTGCATGCACTCTAGTAATATTCCCTCAGATATTGTATCAAATATATACAACGTAACCCTGTCCAGCGTTTGGATCGCGCTGGATCTGACGCGCCGAACCACAATCGTGCTCGCTTAGGTCGCCCGATTTGAATCCTTTGGATTTCTTCGTTTGGTGGCACCTAAAAACGTTAGTGTACAAAACTCCAATTCCGAATATGAATTTAATAAATCGCATACAAGAGTCAAGTGCCATTATTAGAAATACGCTTAGTATTTTCGAACGAGTCCGCCAGTTGATGCTAAGGCACACAAACGCATGCATTGAGGTCGAAAGTGGTTATTTTTAACATTTGCTCTGAGAAAATGCTCTTTGGTTAATTATTTTTATAGCAGTAGTGTATTCAAGTTTTGTAGCCATTGTAAGGTTGTTTGCTATTAAATAATATTTTTTTAAAACTTCTGTAAACTGTATTTTGAAAACGGCTTCGTTTTAGGTCCCATGAACGTCCAATGAACGAAATTGCTGTTACAGATGCTTCCCCTTTTCTCGAAAAATGTTTATTCTATCAAAAAAAAAAGAAAAGATACATCTTTTGTGTAGTTTTAATACATAAAGCTAAAATAACTGGTCGCATTAGATGAAAAACAGTGATGTACCAGATTTTTCTAAAATAAGGTAACTGAGGTGCCGCGATGCACGCCACTGGTAGAAATAAATAAATTTATTTTGTCCAAACAATGCCCTTTTATGAACTACTAACCTACTCTAAGTTTCACTAGAATACCTCGAGGCGTTTTCCAGAGTTTTGAAAAAAAAAAAATGGTTTAAACTTTTACATCCTGTATCTTGAAAACGAAGCCGCTGAGGCCCCATTTTTGTACAACCTTTTTATTTTAGAATTGATCAAGGAATCACCCCTTAAAGTGTGTCTACGTACTTTAACACCCAGTATATTAAAAAAATCCCATATTTTTTTAAATCGTCCGAAACAAACGTAATCGTCATTATAATGCTAGATATCGGCTCTGAAGTAATCTATTGTTTTACGACTTTTTTCAGTTGGCGGACTGACAAATGGGTGACACCAAACGACAATATAACCTATAAAAGTGGAAAAAAATAAATTTACGATTTCTCGATTAAAAAACATAATGTGCACCTTGGCACTGAAGTTCCTTTTTATCTTTCATCTGGTTTATTTGCCTCTGCCTTACGAGCTTCTGCAACTAAAACCACATTCGTGATAACAAGTTAAACTTTAGTGCCTTGGTATACAAATAACTATTAAGTTGGCGGGGTGACAGAAAGACGACAGAAACGTCAACAGAACCTACAAGAGTTTGTTAAAAATATTTAGTTTCACGATTTCTTGATTTAGAATAAAGCATAATGTGCTCCTCGGTACTGAAGTTCCTTTCTATTCCCAAATTCCTCATTCGTGATGAAAAGTTAAACCTTGGTATACAAATAACTATTATTCCCTCACTTATTTCCAAACTTGCACTTTAACGCACTCATTACCAGAATGCGTCATTTACGCTGATTGGTACAAAATTACAGCTGAAAAGGTTATCTATTTCTATCAGTGCCAATCAATACCCCCTTAGTGACGCCTTCTGGTATAAAATCCTTCGAGTCTTTCTAGGTCAAACGCTTAACTTCTTTATCACGGTTTCATGTAATCTATTCCATATTTTTTTTTTAATTTTGAAGCTTGAAGTCGCTGTTTTAGTACAGTGGTCAAAGCCATTTAACTTATTATTTTAAAGCAAGGTACACTTTTGACTCCGTTTTAATGATTCAATTTTATAGGAGTCTACTTTTGTTACGCCCAAATCATTCCTTCAAATTATGAGTTCAAGAAAAAAAGTAAGCAGCTGTTCTTATAAATTGGAGACCCACTGCTAAAAATGGTGGGGCTCTAGGTGATTCCATAATGGGAAATCGTCGAAATGGCCTAAAACATATTTCATATTGTTCATGTGGAATTGCCACGAAAAAATGCCAAGGAGCTAATTTCCAAATTGATGAATGCTAATTAAAAACGACTAAAAAATAGTAGGAGTAGCAAAGTTAAAAGTCTTTAAAGAGAACAGCGACTAATTTCTCAACTTACTGCTTGCGAGGGATAAAAATTGAATACGCAGTAGGATCTCGAAACAAAACTACAATTGTTGCAGTCGACACATTCTGGCATTAAAAATTGACAGGAAAAATGGAGGCTTTCGTTTTTTGAGATAAAGAAAACGTAATTATGATGCAGTACTTAGCACATGCACAACGATTATTGGAAAGCCTTATATAAATATACTGACGCAACTTACAAAAAAAATGTGTAACAAAGACAAAAAAACTATAGAAATATGTCATGGTTTTGCAGAACAATGCACTGCCTTATAAGTCGTCAGTTTTTAACAAGATTGAGAATTGAATTTTTAATTGTTTGTACATTTTCCTCACTTATTCGATCTTGAATTATGGGTCTTTCCTCTAGTCTTTAAATGTTAAAATTGCTCTGTAAAAAGAAATAAATTTTCCTCTAATAAAGAATTGCAAATTAGGGTTACGTTTGACATCCATCATTACAACCCCTCACACCTTTATAGGGAAAAAACTGTAAGTAGAGTCTTTTAGCAAACATTACTCAAAACATATTAATAAATTTTGAATTCCATCAGGATTAACAATCCAAACCCTAACACTCACAGTTATTTTACAAAGATATGAATTAAATGGGGAAAGGAAAAGAAAAGGGAAAAAACGTATGGAAAAAAGGATATTAAAGAAATCCTACCTAACAATTTAAATGCATTTCAATCAAGTAAGTTTAATTGGCTGTATTATTTCACATATATAATGTTCTTTTTTGTACTCATTTGGGAATCACCCCTTTATATAAAAATATTTTTATTGTAAACTTTTTTAAATGTCTGAAAAAGCTGGAACAGCCAGCGAAAGGTTACCATTTTAATAAAAAAAAATTAATGTGTTAAATTGACTAATACTAACTTTCTTTTTGAAATATACCTTTCAAAATTTAATTTAGTAACTTACTTAAAAAACAATTTTAGCTGATTTTCCACCAATCTCAACCATAAATACTTAAACAGCCGTATTTCAAAAATTTTGAGTAATCATAATTATTTGTATAGTAGGTGTAGAAAGTATACCTTCGTCGAAAGAAAACGACAGTTGCAGCTTGAGACGAGGTAGAAAGCTGCAATCGTTAATTTTCGAAAATAGTCTTTCAGCACGAGTCGTACACACTATTTTGTCTGCTTCAGAAACACAAGAAAGCTTAAAAATACTAAACTAATTCTTTAACTTTTTCAAAGAATTCGAGGCTTTACATCAATTTTCATAACATTTTGTAGAATGTCAAAAAACTGTGCTGCAAGGTGCCCAAATGTGTGCGCAAAGTAATTTGTAACACAGTTTTAAACTACGGGAATTATATCCTGTCAACATTAAAAATCATGTATAAAGATGAACTTCCAATGGCAGGTGTAGGCAAATAATAACGGGTGTTCATAAACAGTCGTCATCCCAGTAGGTTTTGACTTCAGAAACGTATGTCTATTAAAATTGAGAAAAAAATGCGCTATGACAGTACTCAATGACGTTTCATTGTGTTGCACGAATTAATCAAAGACATAACATTTTGTTTTTCAAAGCAACTGGGATGACGACTGTTTATGAACACCCGTTATTTACAATAAAATAAATAAAAAACACTTACTCCGTGTTTTGAGATTGTAGTAGTGTGTAGCAAAACTTGCCAGTTAGTTCTTTAACAAAAAGGAGTGTCTGAGAGCACTACTGGTTTGGGGAAAACCAATTCAGAAGACCTATAGTTGATGTCATAAACCCCATATTACGTAAGATCCCAAAAATTTATATAAAAGGAAAAGAACAAGCGCAAGTTACTAATGCTACAGTATTTTAACTTATATTATACAAAAGTTCAAATAACATAAAGATATTCTACCAAATATTAAAGAAAAGTGTTTGATCTAGTGATGGGAACGAATGAATGAAAACTATCGAATAGTTCGATAGTCAACGATTATTCGAATTATTCGATAGGTAAAACGAATGAATGGTTTTATTCATTCGTCATTTACACTATCGCGAAACAATCGAAATGGCAAATGAGCGAACTGGTAACGCGATAGGTGGCGTGATAGCACAAAGCCGAACGGAACGAATGAATATTATTCATTCGGTTTTCGTTGGTTGCTACCTATCGAATTGCGATGTACAGCGCTTTTGCAGTAACTACAGATTATTTGATTGCTAAAACGAGAACCCAAAATATTTAATGAATCGACGGCCACCCATACATGCCCCATTGTCTATTCTAAAACACATGGAGTGCACCGCTAAAGCGAATTAGATATCCTTTACACTAACCTATTATACAGAAAAGCAAATTAGATATTGGATCTACCATTTCACATATCCCAACAAGTATTATCAATTATTATCTTATTATTTAATTGGTATACACCTTTAAAAATATTTGGATTCTAAAGCAAATATGATATTCGAATAAATGCATTCAATAGTTAAGGAGCAATCATTTAATAAATATTCTTAAGCAAATGGCGCAAATAGGGAAAACGAATAAAAATATTCGAATAAATTCATTCGATAGTTGGAACTAGTCATTTAGTAAGTATTCGATAGCAGAAATCATTCGATAGTGCCCATCACTAGTTTGATCATGGGTTTTAAGTAAATAGTGTGAAAATAACTGTAATCAAGTAAACACAAAAGTTCACGCAATTAGTCCACAAAAACTGCATAACTTGCGCCAGATAAGATGTGTCAAGTTTCTGTGTCGTGATAACAATTAAATGTAAGCGACACATGCAATCGAGTGACAGTTCCGTATTTATAAACAGACGCTGCAGTTTTACAAGTGTAGTGTATCGTATGTCAAAAGCACAACCGGTGCAAGTTTGCGAGACTACTAGGTCAAGACAACAACTCAAGCGTTTAGAATTACGTTAGTTAAAACATATATGATTGTAATTTTAATAATAGGTCGTAAACACGGCATACATTTACTGTATATATAGCTCTGTGAGATGTTTTAGAATTCAATATACTTTTAACCATGATTGTGTATTCATTGATGGGGACGAACACAGGCTTCAAATGTAACGACATAAACTCCATCTCCTGTCAAACAACTAAACTGGTTTTACAACAAACATAAAAGGTGCTAAGTTCCAATTAATTTTGGCCACATCTTTTACAAATTAAATATTAAGAATGCATGATTTTAATAGCATACCTACTAATAATTCAAAGTGTGATACGAATTTACTTATTTAATCACTTGCGAAGACTATTTAACTGAAACCGAAATTCCTATAATGCAGGAAAGCGTAAACTCATTTGCCAAACTAATAAATTAATACCTACTTTACAATCCATATATAACGCGAATGGGCCTCTGTGCAATGTACATGTCATAAACCATAGTCATAACGTAAAAGCAGCAACAAAAACCACTTCCATAATCCCCACAAAATTATTATCGCATATAATTATAAATTCAAATAGGCTTACTGTTTGATTCACACAGATGCGTGCATCAAAACCTTTTTGATTATAATTAATCACGTAATTCAAGTCATAACTGTTTTATCTCATTCAAAGGTCGTGGTAAAGCCAAATTTGCATCTTGCCGTATTTGTTTGCCTCTGTTAATGTTGGAAAGGAATTTGTAAGCTTCCCTTAATGGCTTTAAAGCGGATGGATACATTTTCTACTAGAACTTAAGCCGACTTAGCATATTTGGGAATCATGGGTTTATGGATTTCGTTCAATTGCCTCATTGAGAGAGCTTAGCATTAAGGTTTCTTAGAATAAGCATTTTTCCTAAATAACGTGCGATGCTCCGATTGGCTACGCAGGATCGCCTCAGCCAATAGTGTTTGAGCTTGCCCCTCCTTGAATTGGCGAGTTCGTCTCGCTGTAAATTCAGAGTTAGTTAGATTCAGAGCCTCGAGGAAGCAAGTTCAGCTATGCTTTGTGCTAGTTTGCGTTTCGGTCTAACTCCCTGGTAAAGTCGTTTCCAGGTTGTTTTGTGTTACGGTTACGCGCAATTCGCTATTTTCGCGTGGCCAATCCAAGCGTGTCACAACAGTTGAAGCTTTTGTAAAAAACCATCGGTCCATCAGTGACGTTTGTAATCGTTGTTACTCAATATACTCGTGTTTGTTAAGTCTTGTTTCACTCCAACAACTAACTGAACCCAAGTTAGGGTTATTAAGTGGCAGTTCCCGGCAATCCCATTGAACCGGAACTCGCAGTGGATTAATTGGGGGCCCCATTCGTGGAAGCCTCTTATCAAGTTAATCGTACAAAAAACATTGGTCCTTCGAGCCGGATGTGGAAGAAGCTAAAAAACGCGAGTGTACAAGTTTCCAGTAGCTGGTGGATGCAATTGCTCCAACATCGTTTCGTCGGAGAGCGTCAAGAAGCTTCGCCAACACCAGGAAATTCAACCATCGAGAGCTTACACCGAGTCCAGGTCCCACGTCAAGCGGCAGCGATCGGCAGCGGGTTGGTTTTCTGTTCGTCAAGAAGTTACTACGTTCTCAAATCAAAAGTAAGTCCTTTTCCATTACACCTTCGTTTAGTGCTGTTTTTTGCTTGTGTCAGTCATGGTGGAAACTCGTTCGACATCAGCGGTCATGTCGGAAACTCGCACTTTAACCACTCGTTGCAAATTCATAAAAGCCCAAGTAGATCGTTTCAAAACTCTATTTCATAGAATTTCTTCGTCCAGCCCCGTGAAGGCTCACGAGGTCGGCAACTTGTCAGAAGAGTTTAGTTGTTTCCAAAATTTGTTGGATGAGTATAAGAAGTCAATGGAGGGCCTAATGGAGGCCGACGCTGAAAACTTTGATGAACTTTTCAATGAATTTGACTCTTTTATGACTCATTTTAGCGAGATTAGTAGCGCAGTAAAGGAATTCTTATCAAAAAATAAGATCAGTTCGGGTATAAAACCGAATGTAGGTCAAAATTCTTCGCAAAGTGGCCCTTCAGGAGAGCTCGCTGGATTAAGATTACCACCCTTAGATTTGCCTTCCTTTTCGGGGAAATTCGAGAATTGGGTTCAATTTCATGACTCCTTTACGTCGCTTATTCATAACAACGTTAATTTGACCAACGTTCAGAAATTTTACTATTTGATTTCTTCCCTTAAGGCAGAAGCTGCTAGTTCAATCTCGTCGTTAAAAGTTACCAACGATAACTATACCATTGCTTGGGACATTCTAGTCAAGCGATTTGAAAATAAGAAACTGATCGTAAAATCAAACATAAATGCGTTATTCAGTTTAGAGAACGTAAAAAAGGATTCACATTCGTCTGTTCAAAGGCTGCTCGATAGTGTAGTTAGAATTTTGGAAATTTTAAAGGCGTACGGGGAACCCACAGTCGACACCATACTAATACATATCATAGTTTCGAAGCTCAGCTCAGCAATGCAGACTGACTGGGAATTATGCAAACATGCCGGACAATTTCCTACTTTGCGAGAGTTGTTAGATTTTTTAGAGAGCAAAAGTCACTTATTAGGTTCGCTGGAAGCTGCGAAAATAGGTTCGAGTTTGGGAAATCAGGGATCCGAGCAAAAAAGTCATGCACGCGCTCATGTAGCCAGAGAGCAAGGTAATCACTCTTGTGATTTTTGCAAAAATAGTAATCATTCGATTAGCGCTTGCGAATCATTCTCAAAATTGTCGGTAAACGCTCGTATCGAAGAGGCGCGTCGTTTGAAATTATGCAACAATTGTCTCAAGCCCGGACATTTCGTGGTAAAATGCACATCGTCGAGATGCCGCGTATGCAGAAAAAAGCACCATACTTTACTGTGTTTGCGTCCAAAGCGCGACGCGCACGAAAATACTTCGTCGCCGCGTCCTGGACCGCCAGAATCCAGCAGTGACGCACGGGAGGTCGGGGCCGTCTCCCCGAGCGAGGCACCCGTCGCATCCGTTTCAGCAGCTTGTAGCCGTCCTGCAATCGCGGCGCCAGCGCAAGTTTTATTGTCCACGGTTAGCGTATTCGTAGAAGGATCCTCCGGGTCATTTTCCCGGGCAAAAGCTCTTTTGGACCCCGGATCCCAACTTAACTTAGTTAGCGCCGACTTGTGTCAAAATTTGAAAATTGAGAAACGAGGTAATATCACCTCACTGTCGGGTGTTGGTGCCAGGGCTCTGAACGCTGAATTCAGAGCAAACGTTCGAATCCGCTCCCGTAACGGGAAATACGAGGACATTTTGAGCTGTATTGTGTTAGACAAAATTACGGACCCTCTGCCGGCCCTTTCTTTCTCGTTGAGGGATTTGAAGATCCCACCAAACATTGTGCTAGCCGATTCAGATTGTAATACACCGGGAAAGATTGATCTTTTATTAGGCGCGAATGTCTTTTGGCAAGTGCTCTGTCAGGGACAGGTGAAATTGGGCCCAGAGAAGCCATTCTTAACAAAACTCTTTTTGGTTGGGTTTTAGGCGGAAACATGAACATCGAAAATCGAGCGCTCATGCTTTCAAATAGAGTTCATTTAAGTGTAGCCGGCATCGAGCACGGCATTCAGAGATTTTGGGAAATCGAGGGGGCTTACGGTTCATCAGGCCGACTCTCTGCTGATGACAAATTTTGCGAAGACCATTTTCAATCGACTACGAAACGGGCGTCGTCGGAGCCGCGTAGGTTCATCGTGAGCATACCTTTCAGGAAAGATGCTCCATCGCTGGGAGACTCGCGCGGTATTGCGTTAAAGCGTTTCTATTCATTAGAAAACAAATTGTCAAAAAATCCCGAGTTGAAAACCGCGTATTCCGCATTTCTCAAAGAATACGAGTCGCTTGGTCACTTGAGCAAGGTGGACGACGAAGCGAGCCTTCCTCATCCTCGGTTTTATTTACCACATTTGCCAGTCATAAAGGAGGACAGTTCAACGACCAAACATCGCGTTGTTTTTGACGGCAGTTGTGCGTCCTCCTCCGGAGTATCGCTTAACGACCTTCAACATAAGGGCCCAGTGGTCCAGCAGTCGTTGTTTGCAATTCTTTGTAGCTTTAGGCAATTCAAGTACGTGCTGAAAGCAGATTGCGCCAAAATGTATAGGCAAATTCTCGTGGACCCCTCGCAGACGCAATACCAATTAATTTTATGGCGTGACGACAAAACCTCAGCGGTAAAATGCTTCAAATTATTAACGGTCACCTACGGTACTAAATCAGCCTCGTACCTAGCAACTAGGTGCTTGATACAAATCGCCCAGGAAATCGAAGCATCGCTTCCAGAGGCCTCATTAAGAATTAGCCGGGATTTTTATGTAGATGACCTACTGACTGGTTTTGAAAATAGGGCGGAGGCCATAAAAACGCAATTTTAAATTAGTAGCGCTTTGTCGGGGTACGGGTTTGAATTGCGAAAGTGGGCATCCAACGACAATGAAGTAGCTAGCGCCATTGGTGTAGATCGCGGCAGCGTAGAACCCATTTCTTTGACGGAAGACGCCACGGAGAAAACTCTCGGCATTTTTTGGGATACTCGGCGGGACGTGCTAAGTTACAGAGTGAACCCTAGCTGTTGCAAATCAGTTACCAAGCGGGCTATACTCTCTAGTATGGCTCAAGTATTCGATCCCTTGGGACTACTTGGTCCAAGCGTTCTAACTTTGAAACTTCTCGTGCAACGGCTTTGGCAGTTGAAGTTGTCATGGGACGAAACGGTGCCCATGGAGATGCGCTCCAGATACGACGAACTCCATTCTTCATTACGCTCTTTGGGCTCGTTGGCAATTCCGAGACGGGTAATTTGCGATGACATAAATTCGATAGATCTCCACGGATTTGCGGACGCGAGTTCTGTAGCCTACGGGTGCGCCGTGTATATACGTTGCGTTGACGCGCGCGGTAATGTCACCACCAATTTGCTTTGTGCTAAGTCAAGGGTCGCTCCATTAAAAACAATATCCTTGCCTCGTTTGGAGCTTTGCGCAGCCTTACTGTTGGCTCGTTTGATTAAAACTATACTCGATTCCTCCGCATTTAAATTTGACCGCGTGTACTATTGGTCGGACTCCACCATAACTCTGCACTGGATAAATAAGGATGCGAGTAATTGGAAGACGTTCGTCGCGAACCGGGTGTCCGAGATTCACGAACTAAGCAATAGGGAAGAATGGTTTCACGTGCGTACAAATTGCAACCCGTCCGATATAATTAGCAGGGGAATGTTACCCCAGGAGTTACTCAACTCACGCTTGTGGTGGCACGGGCCAGAATTTTTGTCACAGGCGGACTTAAAACCCCCGCCCGTTAAAATTGATTCGGGTGAGCTAGCAGCCCAAGAGTCGCGCCCAGTAGTGGCCACTCTTCACCATCGCGTCCCAGAATTTGAACTTTTCAGGCGCTATTCCAGTTTTACAAAATTACAGCGCGTAGTCGCGTACTGCCTGCGTCTCGCGAGAAACAGAAACACCGAAACGCGCTGGTCGGGACCTCCAGCTATTGACGAATTGGAGGACGCGACTCGCCGCCTGATCAAAATTGCCCAGGCGGAAGTCTTTTCCGGAGAAATAGCAGTTTTGTCTAAAAAAGCGCCATTGCCGAAAAATAGTGCGCTGCTTTCTCTAAACCCATTTCTGGACGATCAGGGCCTACTGCGCGTGGGCGGCCGTCTAGAAAACTCCAATCTAAGCTTTGATCAGAAACATCCCCTTTTGTTACCAGCTAGTCACCCTTTGTCGTTGCTAATCGTGAAGCAAGAGCATTTGCGGCTCTTGCATTGTGGACACTCGGTGTTACTGGCCTCATTGCGGGATAAGTTTTGGATCGTGAGTGCCAAAGACCTAATACGTAAAGTAATACACAATTGCGTGATATGCTTCCGGGCCAAGCCTAAGATGAATGAACACTTGATGGGATCACTACCCGAAGCTCGTGTCACACCCTCTCCCCCTTTCAGTAATTGCGGGATAGATTACGCGGGTCCCGTGTTTATAAAAAACAAATCCGGGCGAGGCGCGAAAGAAGTAAAGGCTTACGTAGCCCTATTTGTGTGTTTAGCCACGAAGGCTATTCATCTTGAACTCGTGGAAGACCTCACGACGGAGGCTTTCATCGCATCATTGAGGAGATTCATCTCCAGACGCGGTTTACCCTCCAACATATTTTCTGACAATGCTACCTGTTTCACCGGTGCCAGAAATCAGCTATCGGAATTAAAAAATATCCTGTCAGGCTCTAGTGAGCAATGCATAAGGGAAGAATTGTCGAAACATAACATTAAGTGGAATTTTATTCCGGCACGCTCTCCGCACTTTGGCGGCATTTGGGAAGCGGGGGCAAAGTCATTGAAATATTATTTAAGGCGAATATCTTGCAATGCAAAGTTAACTTTCGTTGAGTATTACACCATGCTGACTCAAGTGGAGGCGATACTAAATTCCCGTCCACTCTGTGTTCTCCCTACCGACGCCTCATTCCCCGAAGTCCTTACTCCTGCCCACTTCTTGATCGGTCGGAAGCTGACTTCGTTTCCGGAAGCCCAACTCCAGGGCATACCGGAAAATCGTCTCAGCCGCTATGGGCTGGTCCAGCGGCTGTCCCAGCAGTTTTGGGATCGCTGGTCCCGGGACTACCTCCACCTCCTGCAGCGCCGGCCTAAGTGGAAGTCCTCCAGCACGTCTCTAGCCCCCCAGGTGGGCGACGTGGTACTCGTCCACGACGAGGCATCTCCAAGCTACCGTTGGCCACTGGCAATCATTTCGGCCACATATCCAGGAGCGGATGGTGTTGTGCGTGTGGTGCAAGTGCGCGATTCCCGAGGGAATCTCCTGAAACGCTCGGTGCGTAAAGTGTACATCCTACCCAAAGACGATCATTGCGATCAAGGGCAATAAACATTGACTTTGCTCTTAGTTGGTAGTTTTCGCTAATTGAACATTTTGCTAGGTTTAGTTGTTTCTTTGCTTGTATTCATGCTAGTTGTAAGTTATCTGTAAGACTCTTGGATTATCATCTGTCATTAGTTCTTGTTATGCATTTGATTATTTTGTAGTGTTAGATTTCAGTTTAATTTTGGGATTTAATCACGTCGTGCCATAGTCGGCACTTCGGGGGCGGCATGTTTGATTCACACAGATGCGTGCATCAAAACCTTTTTGATTATAATTAATCACGTAATTCAAGTCATAACTGTTTTATCTCATTCAAAGGTCGTGGTAAAGCCAAATTTGCATCTTGCCGTATTTGTTTGCCTCTGTTAATGTTGGAAAGGAATTTGTAAGCTTCCCTTAATGGCTTTAAAGCGGATGGATACATTTTCTACTAGAACTTAAGCCGACTTAGCATATTTGGGAATCATGGGTTTATGGATTTCGTTCAATTGCCTCATTGAGAGAGCTTAGCATTAAGGTTTCTTAGAATAAGCATTTTTCCTAAATAACGTGCGATGCTCCGATTGGCTACGCAGGATCGCCTCAGCCAATAGTGTTTGAGCTTGCCCCTCCTTGAATTGGCGAGTTCGTCTCGCTGTAAATTCAGAGTTAGTTAGATTCAGAGCCTCGAGGAAGCAAGTTCAGCTATGCTTTGTGCTAGTTTGCGTTTCGGTCTAACTCCCTGGTAAAGTCGTTTCCAGGTTGTTTTGTGTTACGGTTACGCGCAATTCGCTATTTTCGCGTGGCCAATCCAAGCGTGTCACAACAGTTGAAGCTTTTGTAAAAAACCATCGGTCCATCAGTGACGTTTGTAATCGTTGTTACTCAATATACTCGTGTTTGTTAAGTCTTGTTTCACTCCAACAACTAACTGAACCCAAGTTAGGGTTATTAAGTGGCAGTTCCCGGCAATCCCATTGAACCGGAACTCGCAGTGGATTAATTGGGGGCCCCATTCGTGGAAGCCTCTTATCAAGTTAATCGTACAAAAAACAATTACTATGACAATTCCAGTGGCGTACATCATGGAAATCTAATCGTGTCCTATCATCCGCCAAGCACAAGGTTAAGTGAGCAACTATAATATTTATGTACAGGGTGGGCAAATTTTGATGTTTTCATTGGGAATTTCGATGACTATGGGAGATGTGGAAAAATAAAAACCCTCATCCTCCATCTCTTTTTTCAAGAAAAGCTTAATGGTGAAAACCAAAATGCGTTTTTTGTTTTCGAGTTATACACAAAAGTTCTGTTATCGACTTTTCGTTTTGTGGGTATATCTTCCTTCTTTATGAAAATAGAGAATAGTTATTTACATTACAAGTGCGGCAGGTTGCATTTTACAAAGCGAGGTTTTGATTTTGGAACCAAGCGCTGTAAAATGCTTAACGCACCAAGTATTGTATTAAATTGTGTAGCAGTACATATCTTAGCTTCTACAATGATACCGTTCGGTATTAGTTAAACTTAATAGATAGGCAACTTAAAGTGCATTAACAGTATAAGGGGTTGCCTACCCTTTTTATAAATCTAAAGCAGACGTAATAGAAGGCTCATGGTTAAATTATTAAAAACAATAAATAACAAAATTTGCTACTTCCTTTTTGGTTGAAAAAGCAAAAGGCCGCTTCTCTGTGTAGAAGCAAAGCAAATTAAAAGTCCTAGCTTAAAAAGGATACACGCAGACAATAGTAAGGCTTTATTTACTCAATCCAGCATATTATTAAAACATAATAATTTTTCAGGCAGATAGGATAAATCACACAAACATTTTCTTTCTGAAAAGGGCAGTTATTACTTAACTGGTAGGTAACTAACAAGCTAATACATACAAATCATAATAGAGGGTTTTCCTTTATTCAGCTCTTAGAGACTCCTCGATAGCTACCAGCTCTTAGGCTTTTTCACTAGTTCGCATCTCCTGGTCGATTATATCTTCACCATGGAAGAGGGTATTGATGTGCTCCAAGTTGATAAGGAGAGAAAGGAGAACTTAGTTAGAAACTGCTAACAAGTTAGGAAATCACTCACCAGTCAAAGACCATTTCTTTGGTTAGATGAGGGGTTCTTCTCTGTTGATATTGGAAGATGAAGAGGTCCGAATTCAATGGTTCTCTGCATTAACCGTATGTTAAACCTGAAAGAATTAGATATTGTTAATTAGAATTAGACCAACGTCATAGCTTGAAGATAGTTAAATAAGGGCATAAGCCTTAATGATAATCGATAACAGATTAGTTTCAAAGTAAAAGAATTGTTACTTACCTAGTGTTGATCCTGAATGGGACTTGAATTGGTTTGCAGCTGTCAAGTTAGTATTTCAATCACTTGTCAAATAACAAGCTTTTGATCATACGGGATTTTTCTTATACTCCCTGGAATGATATCAGCTAAACTAAACACCGATCATTAATTGTGATTAATGAATTCGAATGAGAAATACGAGGGTATAGAGAGCTCTTTATATTTTCATCTTACTACTCAGAGGTTATTAGTTAAATATGTATAAGAAATCTCCTGGATACTTATAGATTAATTAATGCAGACGTTTAATTAGAACAAATTCTAACTTGTCAGGGTAAATTAGGATTAGTAAGGAATTGCATAACATTTGTCAAAATTAAAAAGGCATAAACCTTACACAAATAACATATAATCAGTGAATTGTAAGAAAGAATACCCAATTATTGTAAACATCTTAAAATTAACACTTTATAATAAAGTTATGGCGCCCATTTCTGTTGATTAATGAACTATTATCTTTATGTGAAAGTGAAGCGAACTAAAAAGCCCACATTGGTTAAACCCTAGTCAAGTGATATACCCATTTCTGACCAAAAAGTTAGATATTTTCACTAAAAATAGTTTTGCCCTATAAACGGTTAAAAGCAGAGTAGATTTAGGAAAGCAAAATAGACGATTTTTGCGTTGTGGTTATCAACACGATCCTAGGAACTGCCTCGCATGTGGGTAATTCTGCAAAAACCGCAGTCAGTGCCAAAACTGACGCAAAACCTAACCTGCTAACCTCGAATTTGACATAGACTTACAGTGTCACCAACAATACATTTCAGTATCGCCAACTGATTCAGGCTATCCAGGGCCTGCTGCAATTGAGTTTTTAAAAAATCACTCGGTATGTACATTAATGGAAGACCTTCTGGTTTTTGGAAATACTAAAGCACAGCATAATAAGAGATTGTGAGAGTTATACAAAGAGCAAAGGAAAATGAACTTACATTAAATAAAAGCAAAGTACAATACTTTGTAAATAAAGTGAAATATGTAGGTCATGTAATTACAGAAGATGGAATAGCAGTAGATGAACCAAAAGTGCAACCAGTAGTGGACTACAAAGGTCCAGTAAATCAAAATGAGCTTATGCGATTTTGGATAAACTCCTATATAGCCCACTGATACTTCTGCGCATGATAATGTGATTCTCAGTTGTTTGTTGGTTGATATGAATCAGGCAGATGCAATTAGCGCAATAGATAGCTAAGTACGCAGAGACCTTCCCACGCTAAATTCGCATCTGTCCTGCACCCGAACTCGATTCCCGCGCCCAAATTATCGGAAAACATCATAAACTTTATAGAGGGAGCTCGTAGGAATTCTGCAGAATGGCAAGTAGCTGCCACAGCTAATAAATTAAGAAGCCCGGTACAAAGGAGCGACGTCCGGGCTGAATGACAAGCGGCCGCCACATTGCGCTGGCTTCGGCGACATTTGCAATGCGGCCCGGACATAACGGCGCCTTTGCTAAAGCGCGTTCGAAATTAAACTTAATGAAACCATTAACAAACGACTGCAAATAGAGCACAATTAAATAAGGGAGTTAGCTAACAACCAAAATCACGGCATTATTTTTTCTCTTTTAATTTTTGGGAAGCACGAACGCCGGGCGAAGGCCAGGAGCAGCGCGTTCACGTATGTAATTTTAAAAGCAGCTAAAACAAAATTTAAGGGCCGCAGAAGTAGACATCCAACTTAGGCTTGCCGCATATAAAAAAAACCTAAAATAACAGCGAACAAGATGCAGGCACCTATTTGATCCGCGCACATGGAGCCTCCGAGCGCGGCCTAATTTAAGCCACGGCCGCTTCTGATATAAAGGCAGAAAAGGGCTCGCACGGGCAGTTAGAAACGCAATTAGAGCGAGTCGCATATCAAAACATGCATCTTTTCAAGAGGAAGCGATTGCGCGAAGAATTGGACCGCTAATCAGATGCGCCAAAACACCAGGCCAAAAATTAGTCCAAAAACCAAAATAAAGCGACACAAAACCCCCACCACGGAGAGAAGCGGGTACAGATTCCTTTATAAACAGGGGTAAATTTCAGGGAGATTCATTCCGCTCTCCGCCTTCGATCTTCAGCAACGATCTCTAACACGCATTCCATTGTGCGAACTAGAGTCTGCGAACTTAGACGAAATTCAACCACGGCTCCAGCAACGATCTCTAACACGCACCCCCATCGTGCGAAACAGAGGCCAGAATCCCCGCGCAACGAGGATGACGTAAGCAGTCCGCACTAGCCTGCTCCTCCACCAGTCCTTACGTTAGTCGTCTCGTTGCGGCAGTTGTAAGGATTTTCTTTTATTCACAGGCTACAGCCTTTGTTCAACCGGCTCTTTGGGCCGTCCACCCCGACCACCCCGGAATCAGCGATCCAGCAGAGGGCTCGCCGGTGCCGCCTGCCACCCTCACCCCCTGGGCTGCGATACCTCGAGGGCCACCGCGCCGAGGAAGTCGCCGCCCCCGGACGCCCGACCCCGCCAACACTCCGGGTGCTTGGTTGGCTTACGACGCTGTGACTCCGGACAATGCCCACCGCCGGACACCTCCTCCTAGCAGCCGAAGTACCTGCCGCCCCCGCCGGTTAGAGTTGGAGCTACAGCTCCATCTGGACCCGTTCGAGAAGGACGAGTTCGACAAGCTGTGGGACGCCGCCGTCAGGACCGCGGAGGCCCACCTCCGCCTGCCCCTAAAGAAAATTGAGCTACCCCCTCGCCGCCCCCCAATGGCCGATCCTCGCTCCGCCCGACGGGACCCCCGGCTTAACGTTCAGCTGCGCCCACGTCCGTCAGCTCCCCTGCATGCGCAGCCAATCTATATACCGGCCAGTCGCCGCGGTCACCGCTGCCGCACCGAAGCCGCCATCGCCCCAAGCAACCCCATCGAGCCGAGCGATGCCGCCGCACCGAGAGCCGCCACCGCCCCGACCGAGCTCCCGCACCGAGAGACGCCGTCGCCCCGAACAAACCCACCGCGCCGAGCAACGCCGCCGCCACGAGCACCCGCATCGCCCCGAGCAGCATCGCCGTCCAGCACAGGCCCACCAACCCAGGGGACCTACCCCCCCCCCCTCCCCCACCACGCAGCACCGCCGGACGAAGGCCGTAGTGAAGTGTCGTGCCCTAATTAGACGCTGACTCTAGTATTCTCCCGTCTCCCCCCCTCGCGAGTGCGCAAGGACCCCGCCTTAGTTTAAGTTAATTGTATATTATTTGTAGAGTAAGAATTCTGTTATTAATAAATACTGATTATTGACCACCACTTCTCAGATACAATTTGTGGAGTTTTTCTTACGTCCCGAGTAGCCGCCAGCTGCCGACTGAGCTAGCAGGAAGATGGCGCTAACCCGCCATTGCTTAACTTAAGACCCGCCCTCGCGCCATTGCGAGAAGAACGAGGCGTGTTATGGTTCTATAAATGATCAGAGAATAGAGACAAAACAAGAGTGTCTCATGCCAGATACAATCTTGGCTGCCGTCAAGGTGCGAATTTAGGTTAGCTGCAGTTTAAGATTTGTGTGTACTTAGTACAAAAATGCCTGTGTATGACAGTAAAAAAAGGAGTTACTCCAATCATAGACAATAACATAGAATTTGAATTTTCGATTATATATCTTTTATCCATAGCTTAAAATTCAATTTTACCACTTTTTTAGAACCGCTTACATAAAAGTTCCTTTCTGCGCACATTCCGTAAATGTCTAAACGTACCAGTAGACTATAATGGAGTTTTTCCGAGATTTTTAGAAATAATTAATTATTTGGCAAAATTTGTGCTAAGCATATCTGAAAAAACGACACCTTTGAGAAAAACTGCTTTAAAAATGCGTTTGTCTGGAAAGCAAAAGAGCATAAAGTGTTTTGTAGAGTTAAAGAAGCTGGTGACAACAACACCGGTTTTAAAATTTTTCGATCCATTAAAAAAATCAGTATCTCAGTTGATGCAAGCCAGAGTGGATTGGATGCAGTTATTTTACACAATAAATATCTATTTGCATATGCATCTGCAACATTAACTAACAGTCAAGAAAGATACACCCAGATTAAAAAAGAACTTTTAGTGATTGTTAATGGTTGTCGACAATTTAATTATTTTCTTTATTGTACAAAGTTTGATATCCAAACGACAAACCACTTTTAGGTCTTATCAAGTAACCGCTGGACACTTATATCACCCAGATTAAAAAGAATGATACTGAAACTGTTAAGATACCAGTTTGATTTAAACTACGTTGCAGGTAAGAAAGTGTTCATTTCTGATGCCTTGTCTAGGGCAACAACACCTGTAGGTACAAATTACTTGGAAGGGGCCACACAGCAAATAAATATGGTAGTGTTTATGCCCGATAAAAAACAGATGAGTACATACAAGCAGTAAAATTAGATGAAGAAATGCAAAATGTGCAACACTTGACACGAACAGGATGCTAGAACGCAATGAATTACTTTTTCGTGGAAATCAAATGGTTATACCACAAGAAAAACGGGAGGAAGTATAAAATCGTACACACTTAGCATATCAAGTTATCATGTAAACAGACAGCAGCTAATGTAGCATTTTGGCCAGGTATGTTAAAAGATACTGAGCAAAAAATACAAAATTGTGACAGCTGTCAGAGATATTCCAAATCAAATGTCAAAGGACCTTTAACAGTGTACCTGAGCTTCCATGGAATGAGATAGGAGTCAATTTTCTACATTTACTAAGAAAAGATTATTTCGTTATAATAGATGATCATTCCAAATTCATAGAAATTTGCAAATTACATAGCAAAATTACTAAGAGTGTAACTGCAGCATTTAAAGCGCATGGAATACCAAAAGTCATACATAGTTATAATGGGCCTGTTTGATTCACACAGATGCGTGCATTAAAACCTTTTTTATAATTAATCATGGAATTCAATTCATAACTGTTCTATCTCATTCAAAGGTCGTGGTAAAGCCAAATTTGCATCTTGCCGTATTTGTTTGCCTCTGTTAATGTTGGAAAGGAATTTGTAAGCTTCCCTTAATGGCTTTTAAGCGGATGGATACATTTTCTACTAGAACTTAAGCCGACTTAGCATATTTGGGAATCATGGGTTTATGGATTTCGTTCAATTGCCTCATTGAGAGAGCTTAGCATTAAGGTTTCTTAGAGTAAGCATTTTTCCTAAATAACGTGCGACGCTCCGATTGGCTACGCAGGGTCGCCTCAGCCAATAGTGTTTGAGCTTGCCCCTCCTTGATGAATTGGCGAGTTCGGCTCGCTATAAATTCAAAGTCAGTTAGATTCAGAACCTCGAGGAAGCAAGTTCAGCTATGCTTTGTGCTAGTTTGCGTTTCGGTCTAACTCCCTGGTAAAGACGTTTCCAGGTTGTTTTGTGTTACGGTTACGCGCAATTCGCTATTTTCGCGTGGCCAATCCAAGCGTGTCACAACAGTTGAAGCTTTTGTAAAATACCATCGGTCCATCAGTGACGTTTGTAATCGTTGTTACTCAATATACTCGTGTTTGTTAAGTCTTGTTTCACTCCAACAACTAACTGAACCCAAGTTAGGGTTATTAAGTGGCAGTTCCCGGCAATCACATTGAACCGGAATTCGCAGTGGATTAATTGGGGGCCCCATTCGTGGACGCCTCTTATCAAGTTAGTCATACAAAAAACATTGGTCCTTCGAGCCGGATTTGGAAGAAGCTAAAAAACGCGAGTGTACAAGTTTCCAGTATCTGGTGGATGCAATCGCTCCAACATCATTTCGTCGGAGAGCGTCAAGAAGCTTCGCCAACACCAGGAAATTCAACCATCGAGAGCTTACACCGAGTCCAGGTCCCACGTCAAGCGGCAGCGGGTTGGTTTTCTGTTCGTCAAGAAGTTACTGCGTTCTTAAATCAAAAGTAAGTCCTTTTCCATTACACCTTCGTTTAGTGTTGTTTTTTGCTTGTGTCAGTCATGGTGGAAACTCGTTCGGCATCAGCGGTCATGTCGGAAACTCGTGCTTTAACCACTCGTTGCAAATTCATAAAAGCCAAAGTAGATCGTTTCGAAACTCTATTTCATAGAATATCTTCGTCCAGCCCCGTGAAGGCTCACGAGGTCGGCAGCTTGTCAAAAGAGTTTAGTTGTTTCCAAAATTTGTTGGATGAGTATGAGAAGTCAATGGAGGGCCTAATGGAGGCCGACGCTGAACACTTTGATGAACTTTTCAATGAATTCGACTCTTTTATGACTCATTTTAGCGAGATTAGTAGCACAGTCGAGGAATTCTTATCAAAAAATAAGATCAGTCCGGGTATAAAACCGAATCTAGGTCAAAATTCTTTGCAAAGTGGCCCTTCAGGAGAGCTCGCTGGATTAAGATTACCACCCTTAGATTTGCCTTCATTTTCGGGGAAATTCGAGAATTGGGTTCAATTTCATGACTCCTTTACGTCGCTTATTCATAACAACGCTAATTTGACCAACGTTCAGAAATTTTACTATTTGATTTCTTCCCTTAAGGGAGAAGCTGCTAGTTCAATCTCGTCGTTAAAAGTTACCAACGATAACTATACCATTGCTTGGGACATCCTAGTCAAGCGCTTTGAAAATAAGAAACTGATAGTAAAATCAAACATAAATGCGTTATTCAGTTTAGAGAGCGTAAAAAAGGATTCACATTCGTCTGTTCAAAGGCTGCTCGATAGTGTAGTTAGAATTTTGGAAATTTTAAAGGCGTACGGGGAACCCACAGTCGACACCATACTAATACATATCATAGTTTCGAAGCTCAGCTCAGCAATGCAGACTGACTGGGAATTATACAAACATACCGGACAATTTCCTACTTTGCGAGAGTTGTTAGATTTTTTAGAAAGCAAAAGTCACTTATTAGGTTCGCTGGAAGCTGCGAAAATAGGTTCGAGTTTGGGAAATCAGGGATCCGAGCAAAAAAGTCATGCACGCGCTCATGTAGCCAGAGAGCAAGGTAATCACTCTTGTGATTTTTGCAAAAATAGTAATCATTCGATTAGCGCTTGCGAATCTTTTTCAAAATTGTCGGTTAACGCTCGTATCGAAGAGGCGCGTCGTTTGAAACTATGCAACAATTGTCTCAAGCCCGGACATTTCGTGGTAAAATGCACATCGTCGAAATGTCGCGTATGCAGAAAAAAGCACCATACTTTACTGTGTTTGCGTCCAAAGCGCGACGCGCACGAAAATATTCCGTCGCCGCGTCCTGGACCGCCAGAAACCAGCAGCTACGCACGGAAGGTCGGGGCCGTCGCCCCGAGCGAGGCACCCGTCGCATCCGTTTCAGCAGCCTGTAGCCGTCCTGCAATCGCGGCGCCAGCGCAAGTTTTATTGTCCACGGTTAGCGTATTCGTAGAAGGATCCTCCGGGTCATTTTCCCGGGCAAAAGCTCTTTTGGACCCCGGATTCCAACTTAACTTAGTTAGCGCCGACTTGTGTCAAAATTTGAAAATTGAGAAACGAGGTAATGTCACCTCACTGTCGGGTGTTGGTGCCAGGGCTCTGAACGCTGAATTCAGAGCAAACGTTCGAATCCGCTCCCGCAACAGGAAATACGAGGACATTTTGAGCTGTGCTGTGTTAGACAAAATTACGGACCCTCTGCCGGCCCTTGCTTTCTCGTTGAGGGATTTGAAGATCCCACCAAACATTGTGCTAGCCGATTCAGATTGTAATACACCGGGAAAGATTGATCTTTTATTAGGCGCGAATGTCTTTTGGCAAGTGCTCTGTCAGGGTCAGGTGAAATTGGGCCCAGAGAAGCCATTCTTAACAAAAACTCTTTTTGGTTGGGTTTTAGGCGGAAACATGAATGTCGAAAATCGAGCGCTCATTCGTTCAAATAGAGTTCATTTAAGTGTAACCGGCATCGAGCACGGCATTCAGAGATTTTGGGAAATCGAGGGGGCTTACGGTTCATCAGGCCGACTCTCTGCTGATGACAAATTTTGCGAAGACCATTTTCAATCGACTACGAAACGGGCGTCGTCGGAGCCGCGTAGGTTCATCGTGAGCATACCTTTCAGGAAAGATGCTCCATCGCTGGGAGACTCGCGCGGTATAGCGTTAAAGCGTTTCTATTCATTAGAAAACAAATTGTCAAAAAATCCCGAGTTGAAAACCGCGTATTCCGCATTTCTCAAAGAATACGAGTCGCTTGGTCACTTGAGCAAGGTGGACGACGAAGCGAGCCTTCCTCATCCTCGGTTTTATTTACCACATTTGCCAGTCATAAAGGAGGACAGTTCAACGACCAAACATCGCGTTGTTTTTGACGGCAGTTGTGCGTCCTCCTCCGGAGTATCGCTTAACGACCTTCAACATAAGGGCCCAGTGGTCCAGCAGTCGTTGTTTGCAATTCTTTGTCGCTTTAGGCAATTCAAGTACGTGCTGAAAGCAGATTGCGCCAAAATGTATAGGCAAATTCTCGTGGACCCCTCGCAGACGCAATACCAATTAATTGTATGGCGTGACGACAAAACCTCAGCGGTAAAATGCTTCAAATCATTAACGGTCACCTACGGTACTAAATCAGCCTCGTACCTAGCAACTAGGTGCTTGATACAAATCGCCCAGGAAATCGAAGCATCGCTTCCAGAGGCCTCATTAAGAATTAGCCGGGATTTTTATGTAGATGACCTACTGACTGGTTTTGAAAATAGGGCGGAAGCCATAAAAACGCAATTCGAAATTAGTAGCGCTTTGTCGGGGTACGGGTTTGAATTGCGAAAGTGGGCATCCAACGACAGTGAAGTAGCTAGCGCCATTGGTGTGGATCGCGGCAGCGTGGAGCCCATTTCTTTGACGGAAGACGCCACGGAGAAAACTCTCGGCATTTTTTGGGATACTCGGCGGGACGTGCTAAGTTACAGAGTGAACCCTAGCTGTTGCAAATCAGTTACCAAGCGGGCTATACTCTCTAGTATGGCTCAAGTATTCGATCCCTTGGGACTACTTGGTCCAAGCGTTCTAACTCTGAAACTTCTCGTGCAACGGCTTTGGCAGTTGAAGTTGTCATGGGACGAAACGGTGCCCATGGAGATGCTCTCCAGATACGACGAACTCCATTCTTCATTACGCTCTTTGGGCTCGTTGGCAATTCCGAGACGGGTAATTTGCGATGACATAAATTCGATAGATCTCCACGGATTTGCGGACGCGAGTTCTGTAGCCTATGGGTGCGCCGTGTATATACGTTGCGTTGACGCGCGCGGTAATGTCACCACCAATTTGTGCTAAGTCAAGGGTCGCTCTATTAAAAACAATATCCTTGCCTCGTTTGGAGCTTTGCGCAGCCTTACTGTTGGCTCGTTTGATTAAAACTATACTCGATTCCTCCGCATTTAAATTTGACCGCGTGTACTATTGGTCGGACTCCACCATAACTCTGCACTGGATAAATAAGGATGCGAGTAATTGGAAGACGTTCGTCGCGAACCGGGTGTCCGAGATTCACGAACTAAGCAATAGGGAAGAATGGTTTCACGTGCGTACAAATTGCAACCCGTCCGATATAATTAGCAGGGGAATGTTACCCCAGGAGTTACTCAACTCACGCTTGTGGTGGCACGGGCCAGAATTTTTGTCACAGGCGGACTTAAAACCCCAGCCCGTTAAAATTGATTCGGGTGAGCTAGCAGCCCAAGAGTCGCGCCCAGTAGTGGCCACTCTTCACCATCGCGTCCCAGAATTTGAACTTTTCAGGCGCTATTCCAGTTTTACAAAATTACAGCGCGTAGTCGCGTACTGCCTGCGTCTCGCGAGAAACAGAAACACCGAAACGCGCTGGTCGGGACCTCCAGCCATTGACGAATTGGAGGACGCGACTCGCCGCCTGATCAAAATTGCCCAGGCGGAAGTCTTTTCCGGAGAAATAGCAGTTTTGTCTAAAAAGGCGCCATTGCCGAAAAATAGTGCGCTGCTTTCTCTAAACCCATTTCTGGACGATCAGGGCCTACTGCGCGTGGGCGGCCGTCTAGAAAACTCCAATCTAAGCTTTGATCAGAAACATCCCCTTTTGTTACCAGCTAGTCACCCTTTGTCGTTGCTAATCGTGAAGCAAGAGCATTCGCGGCTCTTGCATTGTGGACACTCGGTGTTACTAGCCTCATTGCGGGATAAGTTTTGGATCGTGAGGGCCAAAGACCTAATACGTAAAGTAATACACAATTGCGTGATATGCTTCCGGGCCAAGCCTAAGATGAATGAACACTTGATGGGATCACTACCCGAAGCTCGTGTCACACCCTCTCCCCCTTTCAGCAATTGCGGGATAGATTACGCGGGTCCCGTGTTTATAAAAAACAAATCCGGGCGAGGCGCGAAAGAAGTAAAGGCTTACGTAGCCCTATTTGTGTGTTTGGCCACGAAGGCTATTCATCTTGAACTCGTGGAAGACCTCACGACGCAGGCTTTCATCGCATCGTTGAGGAGATTCATCTCCAGACGCGGTTTACCCTCCAACATATTTTCTGACAATGCTACCTGTTTCACCGGTGCCAGAAATCAGCTATCGGAATTAAAAAATATCCTGTCAGGCTCTAGTGAGCAATGCATAAGGGAAGAATTGTCGAAACATAACATTAAGTGGAATTTTATTCCGGCACGCTCTCCGCACTTTGGCGGCATTTGGGAAGCGGGGGTAAAGTCATTGAAATATTATTTAAGGCGAATATCTTGCAATGCAAAGTTAACTTTCGTTGAGTATTACACCATGCTGACTCAAGTGGAGGCGATACTAAATTCCCGCCCACTCTGTGTTCTCCCTACCAACGCCTCATTCCCCGAAGTCCTTACTCCTGCCCACTTCTTGATCGGTCGGAAGCTGACTTCGTTTCCAGAAGCCCAACTCCAGGGCATACCGGAAAATCGTCTCAGCCGCTATGGGCTAGTCCAGCGGCTGTCCCAGCAGTTTTGGGATCGTTGGTCCCGGGACTACCTCCACCTCCTGCAGCGCCGGCCTAAGTGGAAGTCCTCCAGCACGTCTCTAGCCCCCCAGGTGGGCGACGTTGTACTAGTCCACGACGAGGCATCTCCAAGCTACCGTTGGCCACTGGCAATCATCTCGGCCACATATCCAGGAGCGGATGGTGTTGTGCGTGTGGTGCAGGTGCGCGATTCCCGAGGGAATCTCCTGAAACGCTCGGTGCGTAAAGTGTACATCCTACCCAAAGACGATCATTGCGATCAAGGGCAATAAACATTGACTTTGCTCTTAGTTGGTAGTTTTCGCTAATTGAACATTTTGCTAGGTTTAGTTGTTTATTTGCTTGTATTCATGCTAGTTGTAAGTTATCTGTAAGGCTCTTGGATTATCATCTGTCATTAGTTCTTGTTATGCATTTGATTATTTGGTAGTGTCAGATTTCAGTTTAATTTTGGGATTTAATCACGTCGTGCCATAGTCGGCACTTCGGGGGCGGCATGTTTGATTCACACAGATGCGTGCATTAAAACCTTTTTTATAATTAATCATGGAATTCAATTCATAACTGTTCTATCTCATTCAAAGGTCGTGGTAAAGCCAAATTTGCATCTTGCCGTATTTGTTTGCCTCTGTTAATGTTGGAAAGGAATTTGTAAGCTTCCCTTAATGGCTTTTAAGCGGATGGATACATTTTCTACTAGAACTTAAGCCGACTTAGCATATTTGGGAATCATGGGTTTATGGATTTCGTTCAATTGCCTCATTGAGAGAGCTTAGCATTAAGGTTTCTTAGAATAAGCATTTTTCCTAAATAACGTGCGACGCTCCGATTGGCTACGCAGGGTCGCCTCAGCCAATAGTGTTTGAGCTTGCCCCTCCTTGATGAATTGGCGAGTTCGGCTCGCTGTAAATTCAAAGTCAGTTAGATTCAGAACCTCGAGGAAGCAAGTTCAGCTATGCTTTGTGCTAGTTTGCGTTTCGGTCTAACTCCCTGGTAAAGACGTTTCCAGGTTGTTTTGTGTTACGGTTACGCGCAATTCGCTATTTTCGCGTGGCCAATCCAAGCGTGTCACAACAGTTGAAGCTTTTGTAAAATACCATCGGTCCATCAGTGACGTTTGTAATCGTTGTTACTCAATATACTCGTGTTTGTTAAGTCTTGTTTCACTCCAACAACTAACTGAACCCAAGTTAGGGTTATTAAGTGGCAGTTCCCGGCAATCACATTGAACCGGAATTCGCAGTGGATTAATTGGGGGCCCCATTCGTGGACGCCTCTTATCAAGTTAGTCATACAAAAAACAGGGCCTCCTTTTGATTCAAAAGAATATAATAAAATCAATACAAAAATAGTGAAATTTAGTCCTCATTACGCAAAATCAAATTGTATAATAGAAAAAGCTATTCAAACTGTAAAAAGGCATATTTTTAAAAGCATCCAAGCAGAAAATTATCCAACTATATAAAGTTCATTTTTTTGCTATAATACTTGTCAAACTGTTGTAAGGTTGGCAAAATTGACAGTGAATTTTGTTGGATGATGTTTTGAGCCCTCTCTACCTGTCGGGCTGACAATTTAAAAATTAATTATTTTAGGTTACTTTGGTCTCCTTCAGTTTTTGCCTTCATTCCTAATATTATTTTTTTAATGACATTTACCATTTTGTATTCTGTTAAAATAATTTAAATTAGTTTATGTCCTACCAGTACATTAATTGAAATGAATGACTCTATTTTAAGGTATCTTAGATACAAAATAACGCTCCAGGGCAATTATTTTCAGTTGTAATATAACAAGTGGAATGATTATCATCGATCATTAATCATTACACGAATTATATTTGGAAAGAGAATATATTGAATGAAATGCAAAATATCAAATATTTAATTTTTGTTCTTAGGTTGGCACAGTTAATGTTGGTTACCCTGCTGACAATTTTAAGCCTATGTCAAATTCGAGGTTAGCAGGTTAGATTTTCCGTCAGTTTTGACACAAACTGACACAAAACCTAACCTGCTAACGTCGAATTTGACACGGACTTAAAATTCACAGCAGGGTAACCAACACTAACAGTGCCAACCTAAGAAAAAAATCACAACCATTTATGATCACCCCTAAAAACAATTACGAAAATAAATTACTACCGCTGTGATAATGTGTAACTAGGCATTTGCATGCACCTCATTGGATGAAATAGCGTCACGTGATACATGAATTATATTCTCTTCATAAGAACACTAGGGTTATTATGAAAAATTAACAGTATTTGTTTCCATGGATACAACTGTATTATGCACCAATGTCACAATGAAAATTAATGACAGCTCAGCTAATGTCACAAATCTAACTTAGATCAGCTAACTAGATCAATCTTAAATACTGTATCATAGTAATTATATGAATTGAATATGAATATGAATTAGGTAAGAAAATTGGTAGGACATAAAACCTTGAAGGCACCACGGGCATTATGAGCTAAGAGCCCGCGATTGTTGTACACACCTCGGGCCAAAGGCCCTCGGTTAGTACACTAACAATCTTGGGCTCTTATTTTACTCATAATGCCCTTGGTACCTTAATAACTATTAGTGTTACCGATCTACCTATTTATTTTCATAATAGTGATTTGTCATTCTGACTCTGACAGCTACTTACATTACCTAACCTCACAATTTGATTAATAAAATTTGTTACTAGAAACCAGAGGTAACAACATAAATTGTGTAGGGACCCCAACAAATACCAATAGAAACACTAAAGCTTTGACACTGACAGGTATTATAGAAAAAAAAATTAACTGTAGCTATTTTGGAATACAACGATATTCCAAAACAAGATTTGCATCCCCTACATTAATGTTAAGGGAAAAACCCGAGGGGTTACTCACAACGGGATATCCTGTGTACACTTGCCGGGAGATAACGGGAGATCTTGGGAATATCTAGGGGAGATCTGAGGAAATCTCAGAAGGTTTGGGGAAATCTTAGAAAATCTCGGGAGATATCGGGAGATCTTGGGGATATCTAGGGGAGGTCTGAGAAAATCTCAGGAGGTTTGGGGAAATCTCGGGAGATATCGGGAGATCTTTGGATATCTCTGGGTAATCTCAAGGATATCTGAGGAAAGCTTCAGAACATCTGAAGCAATCTCAATACGGGGGAAAAGCAAAATCAAACCAACGAACTGGACGGATCTGGGGAGGTTGATGCGGTCAATGAGCCTGAGTTGGATTTCTTTTGGCAAGTCGAACAAGGTGTTACATTTAAAAAAATATTTTAACGTTAATGGGGTACACCAACATTTATACGCTTGGTAATTTAACCATCGACATATAGAAATGGACCGCTAGTCAGAGCTGCGTGAGCCAAACGGGATAGAAAGAGAACGCATATGACTTGAGAACGCTCTGTCCTTGTTGGCGAGTAGCCTACGGCGCGACAGCCCTGTCGCTGTGACGTCATTTTCTGTCGGCCAATAGGAGGCTGGCAGGAAAAGGAAAGATAGTTCTTAAAGTGTTCTCTTTCGCTTTCTAACGCAAAGAGTTGCGCAGTCGTCCATTAGAGGTCCATTTCTATATGTTGATGAATTTAACTGCCGCAGATTTTCCCGAAATAGAACAAACTGTTCGAACTGATGTATTAAATGCAGTGGTCCCAAAATTTTAAAATTTTGGGCCCGCAAAAAACATTGCTTTTTTTAACTCTTACAAAATGTGCTACTGATAAAGTGAATCTGAAAAAAACAGAGAAAACCCCTAGTAATGTCGGTAACTCCCAAGAAAATGACGACAATGAAAATGTGTATAACGAAACAGACATTGAGTTGGAGGAAACACCCGACCTATCATTATTACCGTTTACAAACTTAAATCTTAACGATTATTCTGATATTGTAACTGATGATAATAGTATATTATGATACTAGTGTATAAGTACACCTTTACAGCACGTGCGACGAGTTTAAGAGCACGACACGAAGCGGAGTGCTTTTAACGTCGCTAGTGCTTTAATGGCACTTATACACATGTATTATATGCTACTTTTTCTACGATCGTAACGGAAATGTAAAAACTTAGTTCAGTGACTCTTTTTCCATCACATTGTGTTAGATATTCTAGGTTATGTTGGCATTCAAATTTACGGCAACGCGTGTTTTAATATAGTATTAAAACACGCCACGAACGGCAACCTGCGAAAAAGACGTAATTCGGTAGCTAATATTAAGAGTGCTACAAACGTCACTTCTGACATTAGAAACTGTGCATAAAGTTGTCATTTTGACACGATCGAAAAAAAAGTATTTTTTTTTAAAGGGCCATTCGTGAAAGTGACATTGAAAAATGGCAAGAATTTAATCGTGAAGAAACTGTCTTCGTGTTGGCTCTTTACAGAGTGCAATATAAAACTCAGTATTGACAGACTGCTTCACGTAAGAGGTCAAAAAAAGCAACCACCACTACTTTTATAAGTAGTTCGAATAAACTTCGCAACCGAAATGGAAAATGCAATAATTACTTTGGTAGCTAGGCAACAAGTAGGTACAATAGTTACTTGTTGCCTAGCTACCAAAGCAATTATTGCATTTTCTATTTCGGTTACTTTTATGGCAAATATTGTGTGAACCTTTTCCAGCTCACGGAATTGCCATGTTTCGTGCAATTTTAGACAACCTGTATAATGTTTAAGTTATTTTTACTACTACTACTACCTTTATTATGTAGGTAGGCCTACTTAGTAATAGTACAGCTTTTTTGTTGATTACTAGAATTCATGTATTGTACTGTTATTAAGAATTTTATACAATTTTTTCATTTGGGTGTTTTAATGGTGTATTGTTTTAATTGCACCATATGCCAGAAAATAGTTTGTTTTAATTAGGTATTTTTGATATTTACTTTGCTACATGTTTTCTTTTATGGATGACACAAGTAAAAAGAAATAACAAATTTTGTCTGTGCAATAAAAAAAATCTATTTGTAAAAGTCAATGATTGTGGGAAATACGAATTCAAAGGGTCGTAGAGCCTACTAAGCATTCAAACATTTCTTTGCACTACTAAAAATTTTAATAGATGAAAATAGTTTGAGAATTTGATAAAATTACAGAAGACCTCGGGGAAATCGTGTGATATTTGCGAGAATCGTGAGAACTCTTGGGAGATATGAGGGAAATGTCAGAGGTTCTGGGGAAATCTCGGGAGATCTAGGGAGATCTTGGGAGATCTGGGGGATATCTCGGGATAACCCTCGGAAATCTAGGAGGTCTAGGGAGGTCTGAGGATATCTGAGGGAGATCTCGGGAAATCTTTTATGCAAGGATATCTCCTGTACACTTAAATCCTTGGTGATTGACCCCTCGGAAAAACCACTCAAAACCCAAATGCCTTTTTGCTTTGATAAAAATTTTGTAGCATTTTACATTAACTCTTACGAAAATTTATTTTGTATAATCTCTTAGCACTGTTGTAATTTATTATTATATAAATATGTATTGCATTCTCGGTTGTTTTATTTACTATTATTTTCATAACAATGAATTTATTTAATAAGTCGTGGTTTAGTAACTTAAACACTGTTATATGTAAAAGAATTTCGATGATGTTTAAACTAAAAGTTAAAATTTCCCACGTACGAATGTTTATATTTTTCCTACGGAGTGAACTTGCCAACCTCCCCTATTCGGGGTTTTTGTGTGCTTGGCGGCATTGTATGTGGTTTGTGACAGTTACTGTTCGAAATTCGACTCTCAGATTCTGAGTTGTGACTTTCCAGAGACGAAGACCTGATGGGCAGAATTTTGTAGGCATCCACAGTGGTCTAAACATTGCGTCTAAGATCCGATTCTCAAAAATGTTGGTCTGCAGTTTGAAGCGACGCATAACAATTTGATTAGAATTGCTGAAGTTATTACTTGTCTTACTTTACTTAATCAGAAGTCTATCTACCATTAGGTATAAGGAAAAACTACATCTGAATTAAAAAAGAAATATAAAAAAGTGTAGCTCCAGCTTCATAATACCTGAAATTATTCGTAATAATGTCTGAAATACCCGCAACTTTGAGCTCAGTTGTTTCCCGAACACTTCGGCCACTGTGAATCGTTTACTTACGCGCAAGTTAATATCTGTCGGTCGGGCTGTGACACATTTCAAAGATTGTCTAAAATGACTTGCTTGGTAATTTTCGCTTTTAAAAATCGATAGAACTATATAATTTTAAATATAATGAATTGTCAAAATTGTAGTAAATCTCACTCAGATCAAAAGTGTGATTACTACATACTTAAGTAAATAATTTTGACTTAGGTAAGTATATATTTTGTACACATGCAAACAGTATATTACTATGAGAGTTTATTTAGCTTCCAGGAAAACATCCAAAACAGAAAAATGTGTGGTATCAAATCAAGAAGTATTCAGTGGAAAGGTGGTAAAATGGTATGTTTCAACAGTTTTTCGCAAATATCTCGTTAACTATGAGGTTTACTGCAAACTTTATCTTATACAAAATTAATCTACATTTAATTTACAATAAAAATTGTATGCACTTTTGCGCTCCAGTCAAAGGTTACGAAAATATGGAGGAAAACATCCAAAACAGAAAAATGTGTGGTATCAAATCAATAAGTATTCAGGAATAATTTATCAACAGTGTAAAAGGTTAGATACTTTTGAGTGACTGAAGTGATTTATTACTGTTAACGATCGTTTCCCATGTTAACGTGACAATTGTTAAAATTCATACCTAAAGCCTGTGACGTAAATCTACAGAATCGGAAAAGACATCTTGTCACTATTCCATCAGATGCTACACTTGAAGTTCTGTCAAGGTTCTGAAAGAAGAAATTCATATTACAAATGCTTGCTTTTCATTTACTTACTGAAATATTATTAGGCATTTACAAATATTGTATTGTTATACAGTGCGTCTGGCGGAATACGTAACACAAAGAACTTTGTTAAGATTGTTACAAATTGAAATTAAATGGAACTGTAGGCAAATATAAACCATAAATTATAATATTTATAGTCAAAATTGAGAAATCTACTTTGATAAATAACTTGAATAGAACGATGTAAATGGTTGTATTTTAAGTAAACAGAAGGACTGATTCGACAAAGCAATCCTGCACAGCACAGACCATGTAAAGGCAACGTTAATCCTTATCAGAATTTATTACTGGCGTTTCCCGAGGTTGCGTATGCCGGCAGCCACACTATATAATGTTAATAATACATACCAGAAAGTTTACCGATTTTAGGTTATATTACAAATATACTGCAGGTAATGTCTGGAAGTATTTAAACAAACTCCTCTAACCTCTAACGATAAATCGTCTCACCAACCATTGGCAAATGGTAAATATATCACGGTTTAATTTTCGCAAATGCCAAATTTCAACAACATGAACAGATAATAATTGATTAACAAGTAATAATACCAGCTGCTTCTTTCAACTTTTGCGCATGCGCAGTACATTTTGCGACAGAATGTGAAAAGCGATCAGCAGTTCCACAACAATTCACCAATAATGCCCAGTGGCACTGATGATTTCGTTGCGATTTCTGTTATTAGGCATTCCATCGAATAGTATATTATATCATGAGGGACTAAAGTGCACCATTTAATCCCGCGAGTGGAGTTTGTTGCCTCGAGGGTGAAGCCCGAGGGCAATAACCACTCAAGGGATTTAGGCACTTTAGTCCCGAGATATATACGCTATTTTTTGCACTTTTGGGAACATTATCATCAAACATTTCCAAAATTTGGAATCTGTCAATTTGGAAACTGACAATTATAATTTATTACAAACTGAATTGCAGCAGGTCCTGGATAGCCCGAATCAGTTGGCAGTACTGAAGTGTATTGTCAGTATATGTCAAATTCGAGATTTGCAGGTTAAGTTTTACGTCAGTGTGTGTCAGATGACAAACAAAACCTAACCTACTAACCTCGTGTGTACATAAATTTACCATAGTTACGGTATCATTTTTACTTTAGTCCCTAGGGATTAAATGAGTTACTTTAGTCCCTAGGGATTAAATGATCTATTTTAGTCCCTGTGCAAAAAAACCAATCAGCGACTACAACTAACCTTTTTCCACGACCGGGAGTAGAAGTCCGTTTCTATAGCATCAAAATTGTCACAGAAGTAGAACATTTGCTCCCTAGAGACTAAATAAGACAAACATTTTCCTAGGGAGTTTTCATTATGACTGACACAACAATTATGCCAAATTCGAGGTTATCAGGTTAGGTTTTGCGTCAGTTTTGACAGAAACTGCCCCAAAACCTAACCGGCTAATCTCGAATTTGACATAATTGTGAGCTCTTGTCATAATGACTTACAGTGCCACCAACTTTAAAATTTACCATAGGCTACTAATTTTAAAATAATTGTAACTAAAATGTCAATAAATGAAGTTTAAAAAAACGGGTTTTTCGTTTTTAATCTTCCTGCAACGTGAAAAAAATACTATATGCAACTCGGAGAAAATGCTATTTTGCTTCAGTGCAATTTCTCTCCCTCATTGCATAATCTACTATTTTTGCATAGTGATCGTAAAAGTCGTCTTTTTTTAACGAAAAATCGTATTGAAAGTATAGTATTCCAACCAGAAATTGGAAAGCTATTTAAAATCAGGCCAGCATTGAGAACAGTAAGTCACTTCGTAATTTAATTCATAAAATTACTGTTTGATTGTCATTCAGTGACACTTCGACAGTAACCTTCAAATTTGACAGATGCATTGGGAAGTTTGGAAGACATATACGTTTTTCAATATTTTCTATGCTACTATACGGTTTTAAAAACTCAACTAGTTCCTACTTAAATCATGCACAATGTTACAATGCCTTAACAAAACAGTTACATGTACAGTTTGCAGATGAACTGTCATTACTGATTGACATTAGAATATTATTTACTGATTGTATGAAACCAACTTAGACATGACTTACACTTTTCATGGTGTTCTGGATTTTAAATAGCTTTCCAATTTGTGGTTGAAATACTATACCACTTTTTTAAGGCAAAAATCGTGAAAAAAGTACACTTTTTTAACTATTTTATTGAAATGTCAATTTGACAGTTGTCAATTCCGAAGTCCTTTTCGACTAAGTTTCGGGTTACAAGAGAACACTATGCAAAAAAACCACGTGTACAACACGTTTTGAAAGTCATTTTTTCATTCATTTGCTTGATTAACTCGGGCTTCGCCATCGTTATCAAACTGAAAATTCATGAAAAAAGTATGACTTTCAAATCTAGTTGTACAAATTACTAATACTACATTTTAAATAAGCATGCAGTACTTAGAACTAAGGAGCAATCATAACTATGGCAGTGATTGGTCGAAACAAAGTAATCATTACAACCATCTGAAAATCAAATATTCTTTCAAAATTGTCAATTTAACTTTCAATATGAATCTTCCTAAAAATATAAAAAGAAAACTGATAATTAATGGACTCTGACGAGAACTGCAGTATAAAGAAGATTCATACAGCGGCGCAGAAACTACTGTAATTATAAGGGGGCAAAACATTTTTTTGAGTGTTTTAACATAACTAAGCTTTATATTCGACTGTTCCATAAACACTTGTTATAGTATTATTTAGCGTCCATAAAGTGCCACTTTAGTCCATAGATTAAAGTAAAACGGCTGCCTGTCAATGTCCAATAGTTATTTTCAAAATAAATATAATTTTATTCAAATCAGGAAAGGAGATTGTATTAACTGAAAACTTTAGAAATAATAAAAAGGAATTCATCTTTAATACCTTACGGTAATAGACAGTTATTTTTGATATTGCACACTTCGAAACTATCAAATGTTTCAATAGCAACTTGAATTTTCTAATGTGTCTAATATAAATGTTATTGTAGATAAAAGGAAATCTTCTGCAGTGCAGTCGAACGTAAAGCTTTGTATGCAGCTCGTACATAATCAGACCTAATTTGACTCGTCCTCTTTATCGCTACGCTACGCTCGCTCTGTTCAATAAAATCCTACATTATGTACTTAATAAATAAATAACTATAATAGTTACAATGAAGCTAAAATACTTTTTAGTCACGTATTGAATGGTCGTAAAGATACAAAACTGAAAGATATACTTCATTTTTACTTTCTTTTACTTTGTAAAATATAGTAATCATGATTATTTTTAACTCGAAATTTTTGAGGAAATATCAGTTTTCTTGTCTTCTCTCTGTGTTGTCTGTCTGGTAGTTTGTAAGCCTGTCATTTTGTGAGTCTGTCAATCTGTCTGTGACCTCTCTACAGCCCAGATGGTTTAATTGATCGGCCTCAAAATGTATATCTCTGTTTTAATATAAATTTGGTTAAAATCCTGTAACCGGAAGTGATATTTTACTCATATGTTTTTCTATTTTCCCAGAAAATGTTATAGTTGTTTGATAAAAATTAAATTTCATAGAACAAGATGATATATTGTGTAATTATATTTTGTTCAAAAACATTTTGAAGAAATTACAAAGTTACAGTTTTGCAAAAGTTTCTCGAAAACGAATGGGAATAAAAAAATTTAAAACTCTTGTATATTACGTAATGATCTATAAATTTTGTCAAAAAAGTTATTTGTTAGTACCTATAGATAATGAAAAATCGCAAACTGAAATATTTACAGGCAGTAAAAGAAAGTCGTGTGGTGACCACACTTAATTTTTTTCATATGGAAATGCATTCTAGGGAAACCAATGACAACAAGCATTGTCACTAGATTGATAGAAACTTCTGGTTATTATTTTTGCAATGAGGTTAGGTTTCATGTAGACTGGTTGACACCTTAATTATTTTAAATTGCAGTTCTGGCTATTATAAACTGTAATTGACCTTAGTGCAATCTCTACTTAACTAGTTAAAACCAAATTATAAACTCACATTTCAAGTTTATAATAGCCAAAACTGCAGTATAAAATATATATGAAATGTCAACCTGTCGACATGAAACCTAATCTCACCGCAAAAATAATAACCAGAAGTTTATATACGGACACATTGCAGCCTAGTGACAATGCTTGTTGTCAATGGTTTCTCTAGAATTTCGGCATTTGCATTTCCATATCAAAGAACAATGGACTATATCCTATATCGAATTCTCTACTGTGGAGATAAAAATAGTGACGCGTTTAACAAATTCCTCGTGTTTTATTTCTGCACTATCTACAAATTACAACAAATGTTAGTATCTCGTATAGATTAATGTGAAAACCCTATGTACACATTTTTAAAAACCTCATAGTATACATCTTCTTCTTCTTCTTCTTCTTCCTCTTATTGTAGGCCAGTATACATCGAAGGGGGCAAATTATACTATTTGCCCCCCAATAAATTCTATGAGGGGGCAGTCGCCCCCCTTGCCTCCCTGTTCCTGCGCCCCTGGATCCATAGCAGTTTCGATAAAGGGTGCATTGCACCAGGCGCGTTGAGCGTTTTCTAGACTGCGGGGGCCATTCTAATTCCAATAAAGGCTTCTAACTTGCCCCATTAATACGAGCTATAATATTTATGATTTCTTTCATTTTTTGTAGATCACAAAATTAGCTAGAATTTATTTCAATAACATTTTTTTCTAAACCTCATAGTTACCAAAATACCGAGCTTAAAAGCACCAAAATTTAGGGAAAACTACCACAAAAACACAGTGCCCATCGTTTGAACGGCTTATTACATACAATACATGGTATATATTGCAATGATCCTTGTCTTTAATGTTTAATAATATGTAAACAAATAATTCAAATACAAAAGATCACTACAAATCTTTTTGTTTACGTTGGTTCTTATTTAAAATCAATATTTGACTGACTAATAATATTTACGTGTTTCGTTCTATTCAAGTGTTAATCGTCTTTTGCCCTTTTATTTCAAATTCACCAATCCGTAATTAGTAATTTGGCTAGCACCGGAATTAAGCATGAAAAACTCAAATATCTTTACGGGTCTGAGGTTCCTTCTTGTTTTTTTCGCGGTATACGCAAGTAAAGCTCGGGGCTGAAGTTCTTCATGTTATATGTTCTTTGATATTTCCAAGTACGTAAACCTAACTATTCAAAATTTCATTTAATTATTTTGGAGTTCTTCAGGTTTTCCAGGCTCATCGCTTTTATAAAAAGACAATCTTCAGGTTACAAACCAAAAAAGTCGAAAACTCTTGAAAAAACTGATTTTTACAAATTTTTATCGGAGGCCCCTAATGAAATGTACTTATGTATGAAGGTAAGAATTTTTATAATCATCCTTGAAATACGTTTCCTAATTTTCATTCTTTATAAGTACCTAGTATTAATTATGGGTGTAGCTGGCGAATGTAGAATTTACGAACTACATAAAATTCGAGTTGATGATATTGATAAGAAAGA
>CALNHX010004794.1:54443-119770 GCA_940337035.1 Agriotes lineatus | reverse complement strand
TCTCTCTCACAACAACAACGGAGGAGGAGGAAAAGAGAGAGATCTCTCTCTTTTCCTCCTCCTCCGTTGTTGTTGTTGAGAGAGATTACATTCGATCAGAGCAGCCACTCCAACAGTTGTTGAAAATTTAAGTTACTTAGTTTGCCACCTTTGCTGTACATCCAAATTTAAAAATGCTAAACTTATTTTCTTTTGCATAGTGATCATGTATATCGTCCTTTTTTAACGAAAATCGTAAAGAAAATAGCACCTCTTTTAACGAAAAATCGTAGAGAAAGTAGCACTTTTTTAACTATTTTATTGTAATTGGGAATTTTCAATTTGACAGTTGTAAATTCTGAAGTTCTTTTCGACCAAATTTCGAGTTATAAGGGATCACTATGCAAAAACATAACGTGTACAACACTTATGAAAGCAACTTTTCTTTACTCGTTTAATTAATCAACCTTCAAACTCATGAAAAAAGTATCACGTTCATCACTAGTTGTATAAATAACTATATTAATTAGAATACTGCACCTTTGTGACTGGCAAAAAAGCTAGTTTAGTATACTTAAAGAGTGTCGCCTGCGTTGATAGGTTATGTTAGGATATTTACAAAACCTGCATGCGGCTAGCTGGCAGGTTTTGTAAAGACGCTGTTTGGTTAATCAACGCAGGCAACGGTATAGAGTATAACATAATATAGAGATGTCAATTCCGTATTAATCCAGGCAGTGTGCATATATATAACACAGCACTTCAGGCCTTGAGGTCTATGGCTTTTATTTCTTTCTTCCATACTCTTCTGTCTTTTGTCTTCTCTTTCCAGTTTGTGAGTCCAAAACTTTTGATATCTTCTTGTACTTCACTCCACCAGGATTTCTTGGGTCTACCTTTTCTATTACTTCCTTCCGCCTCTTTGTTTAATGCTTTTTTTGTCCAATCGTCATCCTTCATTCTTTCTATATGGCCTAGCCATCTATTTTGCCTCACTATCGTTGTTATACTGGGTTCTTTATATATTTCACTTAGTTCAATGTTTGTTCTTCTTCTCCATGTGTCCCCTTCTCTTATTCCTCCCCCTTTTCTTTCCCAGATTTCCAAACTTTTTTCATTTTCCTTTGTAAGTACCCACGTCTCACTCCCGAAGGTTACCACAGGTCTGATCGCCGTTCTGTACACTCTTAACTTCAGCGTTCTTTGTATATTTTTGTCCTTCAGTAAATTGTTAAGAGCTCCAGCACATCTTGAGCCATAGTTATTCTCCTCATGATGTCGCTTCCTTGGTTTCCTTCGCTTGTTATCTCTGACCCGAGGTATACCACACTGTTTACGATGTTGAACTTGTATATTTAATTTATACTGTTTGATTTAAAAGTAACATTTTGGTTTTCTTCCTGTTTTCTGTTCCCTAACACCATGTATTTAGATTTTTCTTCATTTATTATTAAGCCTACTTTTCTTGCTGCTTCTTCTAGTTTTTTTATTATTTCCTTGAGCTCTTTTTTAATTCTCGCTAATACCACCAGATCGTCTGCATATGCTAACACTTGGTATGGCCCGTTTATTATATTACTTTCTAAATTTATGTTACTTATTCTCATTACTTTTTCTAACACAATGTTGAAGATTGTTGTCGAGAAGGGATCTCCTTGCTTTAGTTCCGAATTACTCCTGAACTCCCTAGACTGTTGTCCTCTGAAAGTTATCATATTGGTTGTTTTCTTTAATGTCATGTGGACCATTTCTATTAATTCCTCTGAGATCTTCAGCTCTTTTAGTGCCTTGAGTATAGCTGTTCTTTTTATTTTATCATATGCTTGGCGGAAGTCAATGAAAAGAGTATGTATTGGAATATTCTTTGTGCTGCATTTTTCTTGGCTTTGTTTTAGTATAAAGGTTTGGTCTATTACCGATTTTCCATTTCTGAAGCCTGCCTGGTATTTGCCGATTTTATGTTCTGCCTCTTGTTTCAGTCTTCGGTTTATCAGTTGTGAGAGAATCTTGTAGACCACATTGAGCAGTGCTATTGGTCTGTAATTGTCTGCTAAGTTCCTATTGCCTTTTTTGTAGATGGGGCAAATGAGCGCCTTGGTCCATTCTTCCGGTATTTCTTTTCTTTTCCACACTTCTTTTATTAACTTATATATTCTTTCTAATACCGTTGCATCTGCACATTTGATTAGTTCCATCTCTATCTTGTCTGTACCCGGACTTTTGCCATTTTTTTTATTCCTAATTATTTCCATAAATTCTTCGAAGGTCGGTTCTTGTACTTGGTTTTCCTGTTGTTGCTGTGTTTGGTTTCGATCTTCAACATTCGCTTCCTTTTCCGTTAGTATTTTTTCGATCCATAACAAAAAGAAAAGGTACAATTAAGATAAGTAAGAAAAACAACAAGCAGAAAGAAAAAGAAATCAGAATAGGTACATGGAATGTGCAAGGTTTGAACAAAGACGGCAAATTTAAACAACTGATAGAAGAATTCAGAAAATATGACATAGACATACTGGCAACTCAAGAAACGAATATAAAGGGAATAACCCAGTCCATCCACGGAGACTATATATGGTGTAACGGAGGAGGAAATGCAAATAGATTGGGAACAGGCTTTCTGATCCAAAGAAAACTAAAAAAGGAAGTGATAAACCACGAAGTAATAAACGAAAGGATGAGCCTACTAAGATTAAAAACCAAATATAGAAAGATAACTATAATAAACGTGCACGCACCAACGGATTTTTCAGAACAAACAGACAAAAACGAATTTTATGAACAATTAGAGGAAACGTTAGATAAGATTCCCAGATATGACATAAAAGTCATAATAGGAGACATGAATGCAAAAATAGGCAGAGAAGATAGGAATAGAGAAATAGCAGGAAGGGAAAGCTTACATAAAGAAACGAATGACAACGGCCAGAAATTGATAGACTTCGCAGCTTCCAAGAGAATGATAATTAAAAGCACTATGCTAAAAAGAAAAGATATACACAAAGCAACGTCGATTAGCCCTGACAAAAAGACTCAAAACCAGATAGACCACCTGATAAGACAAACAATACATGCAACAAAAATAGGAAAAATAGAAACATACAGAGGTGCTGATATAAGTTCAGACCACCTGCTAGTATTAGCAAAAATAAAACAAAACTATAGAAAACACCAAAAAAACGAAATTAAAAGAAAACAGATGGAATACAGAAGCACTAAAAAAGACAAAAACAGACAGGAATATCACTCTAATACTAGGAACATGGCTCTCCAGCAAAAGCCAGCAAATGGAACAGAAGAAGAATGGAATCAATTAAAAGAAATAATAACAAGAAGTGCAAGGAAGATAGAAATGAGAAAAGAAACAAGACAGAAAGATTGGTTTGTCGAAGAATGTAAGGAAGCGATAGAGGAACGAAAAAAGATACGATTAGAAAACATGAAAAGAGGATCCCAGGAATTAAATGAGAAGTATAGAGCAGCAAGAAAAAAAGCGCAGGATATTTGTAGAGAAAAACAGAGGAAGGCAAAAGAGAAAAAAATAGAAGAAATAGAGATGGAATTCAAGAACAAAAATACAAAAGCTATGTACAGAAATATAAAAGAAGAAAAAAATGGTTTTCAAAGACAGACGATAGGCCTTAAAGATGAAAAAAGTAAACTATGCATGGACAAAAAAGAAATGACAGAAATATGGGCCAGACATATCGAAAAAAAATACCAGGCAGTGTATAGTACTTAAAATGACACCACCATTAATAGTTATTTATGTATCTAGGCCAAAAAAAAATTTTTTATAAACGATCCTTGACACTTGCTGGCCTGAGGCAGTTGAGCAAGGGCAAGGCGCACGATAAAGGTTTACGGACGAAAAAGGTTTGCGGATGAAAAATTTGTCGTTTGCAAAAGAGTGAGATTTTTCGTATGTAAATACGTTTGTAAAATCACATTTTATAGAGGTCAACGGAAAAAAATTGTTTGGCATGCCAACGTATAAACAATATCCATACACAGTTGACGTCCACCGTAACTACAATTTTACAGTTAGTCTTTTTACGCATCCCGGTGCTGTAAAATGACTAGAAAATTTTTAACTTTTGGAGATCTTTAAAGAAAAACTTGCTCTGTAATCCGAAGGTAGTAGAGCGCCTTGATGTCATTTTGACTTATCTGTCCTTTAACAGGGTACGGACACAAATAACTTCCTCCCTTTTTTAATAGCATAGTAAATTAATTATTGTCATCCGGTATGGAAACTCGCGGCCACGTTAGTGCACAACGCAGAATCACAGCATGGTTATCCCCCCCTACGCGGGATTTTCCGTGTTGTTAGCACCACCAACAATCACTTATTTTGCCTCAGATACCTCTGGTAACTACTCGAAAAAACTAGCACTCCGAAAAGCCATAGCAGACGGCACGAATATCTTACATACTGCCCTGAACGCAGACAATCTCACGTCTAAGACCGCATTTGCTTTGCCTAAGATGCTCTAGTAACTAACTTTTGAAGACTGCAGCTCCATATAATCTCGAATCGGAAAGAAAAGGTAGGGGATGTGAGATGATTGAATCGCCATTGGTGCTTTATGGCATCTTGATGGTTTAATAACGTAGCACGGATTGCAGCACGATTAGCAAAAGTTGCAATATGTCATTTTCAGGCCTTGAAGCTAACCCAGAACTTAGTTGGAAAACACAGGTGTACGTCGGTCGCTCCTTATCAAGGTTTATGGTGACGCTAATAAATGCCCCTTGCAAAAGTTTTTTTACACGTCCCAGCTGCGCCGAAACTTGCAAGAACAAAGGAATAGGTATATCGATTTTCTACATGGGCACACCACTGCGATGACAAACTTCTCCGACTGCATCTTGTACGTGCTTGGCAAATAACAGTCAAAGTAGATTTGCTATTACACCACAATGGAAACTTTAGGTTGATGAAATTACATCTCAAGGAAGACCCAGACATGACTATCAATTCATTTTATTGTATTTTTTTCACACGTTACGCCTGGCGTGCTGCTACTGTCTAACCTGCCGCACTAAATAGTAATTAGGAGTACAAAATATCAACATAGCTCAATACATAAAATTACGTAGACAAAACCAAAAGAAAACAAAGACAGGAAATCAAAGTGATCAAGTTTTGGAATCAAAAAAGTGATCTGCTTCAGTTGGAGTCATCAGAACATTAGGGAAGTGCTAATGTACACAACAGGTGGTTGGCTTAAGGAAATAGAAAATAGGGAAAAACGGTTTGATTTAAATGTGAGGCAGTAATCAAAGAAAAAAGAAAAGCAATGTTAAATGGCTAAGAACTGACACATAAAACATACAAACAAAAAAAGAATAAATGGTTAAACGATATGGAAGAAATCGAAAAAAGAAAATAGGGGAAATAAAGGAAAACACTTTTATAGGAAGCTAAAAGAGCGAAAATTATAGACATTTTTTTAAAGAACATTTTAAAAAACTCTTAAATGTGATCTAGGAAGAGAATGAGTAAAGACAAGATAATAAAGTTGAAGTTAATAGTAAACTTACATACAGGGTTCTCTAAAATTCATGTACATGGCTTAATCATGGATTTCTGGAGCCAAAATAGAATGATTAAACGCAATTTACCTATATCCAAATCTCGTTCCTTTATGCCAATAATCTACTTCAAAGTTAAACAACTTATTTTTCTTGTAAAATCAGTATGCTTGAATCTATTTGACTGATATTCAGTATGACATGCACCATGGTCCTAAGACACCTTTTGAAATAATATTGGTCATTATCGGCCGATCACTAATGAATGAAATAAAAGTGTTACGACACATATCACACAGTAATTTTTCAACGGTTAGGGCAACAACCTTTGATTTTTTCTGGAAAGATAAATTCATTAGTAATTTTTTTTGTGTCTCCAATTTTTGATATCTACAAATTTAGCTACAAAAAAATCCCAGTAACGGCGCCAGCTCTCTTTTGACATGCAGATTTAATGTAGTTGTTAATGTACGCTAAAAAACAAATGACGAAGACAATTTACTAACTAATTAGTTTATTGGTATAACGCAGGAATGAAATTAATGGATTTACAGATGCTAGATGTGCCCACCATGTTCCTCGATGCGAACGTTAATCCTACGCAAGAAGTGTGCTCTCTGTAGCATTTCTTCATTATTTTCATTCAAGATCAACATAGGGGCAATATACGAGATGCACCTTCAGCCACATTGTTTAACATTGCTTTGCATGGAATAATGAATAAAGTTGGATACAAAAGAATGATAAGAAACAAGGATGATCAAGTAATAACGGCTTCTGGTGATGTGGTGAGAAGCTACAAAACTAAGGAAAATGCTAAGATATTTCAAAAAAATAAAAACAAAACAAAAGATGTATATGAAATTCCCAAAAAGAGATCAATTCCAACAACCAGCACTTAAAAATAGACAACTGCACGTCTGAAGAGATTGACAAATTTAATTATCTTGGAGTCCAAATAATATACAGCTTACTAATTCTAGATTGAAGCGTGGTGAAAATCGGAACTAATGTTAGAATCTAGTAATTTCCAAGTTTTGTATTGGTAACACTTTTGACATCTATTATATTGACATTAAATTGTTAACCTTATTTAAGCTGAATGACAATAAATCAGAGGCGTACTGAACATTGTGGTATGGCGCATTTCAAAACAGAATTAACAACACACACAAAAATAGCAATAATAACAATAGCAATAACAAAATAAAAGAATTAACAAAATCAACAGCAACAGCAATTTTCACACTTTAAAACACAAAGATGTCATATGACGTTAGTCACTGCATAAACGAAATCTCTCTACCCACTGCTACTGATTACTTGTCATTTAAAATATAACCAAACTTTGTATGTTTGACAATTACTTCTTTCCACATATTTATAATTCAATGAAATCAAATATGATCACAGCGCCTTTCATGTCCTACCTTTCGAGTCAATCTAGATTCTGTAAGCTGTATAGGTAATCACAAAGAAAAAACAGCAATATAACCAAGAGGATTGAATACCGTAATAAGGCTTATTAAACACAGGTGACACGGTCACTTTGCTGCATCAAATTTGTTTGTCAAACACCAATGACATATTTGTCAAACATCTCTAAAAATAAGACGTGCAACTGTTTGACGTAATACTGCGCAGTGTCGGTTTTTTAAATTGTGTTTGTCACTATGTTAAAAGTTTTATGAAAATTCCTTCGCCCATCCTCGAATAATTTTTACAACTATAACCATCTTCAAATTTCAATTCTTTATACACCATTGATAACATCTTTCGTTCTTGAACGCGCCATTGTAGTCACTTACAAGCCCACACTTTTCTATATTTTTGCCATTTCTCATTATACAACGCTAGACGTACCTAAACCTTCTAACAAAAGGATGATTTGTTTTTCATTTTTAACAAAATACACATGCACAATTAACAACTCACGTCTTGAAAGCAGATCATAACCTCACTAATACCAGCTGATTCAAACAACAGTTTGATAGAATAAACCAAACATTGTTCTGTCGTCACCCAACCTGTTTGACAAACAAATTTGACACAATAAAATAGTCGTGTGACTTGCGCATTAAGCTAATAAACAAGTGTTGAAAGATAAAATATTAGTAAAACACAATAAAGACTTATAGAAGTTTAATAACACCCGTAATTACATACTTAACTGACACTTCAACCTTAACTTTAACCAAATTTTTTCCAGCTGTCAATCATTTTAGAATTGAAATAAATACCGCAAATATACACGACTTTTAAAGCATTATTGTTTTATTATAAAATTGACTCCATTTTAAACAATATTTTTATATCCACATCTCCAATATTTCTGCCCATGGGAATGACATTGTATACAGGGTGTCCCAGATAAGAGCAACTACATGGGGATTTCGGAAACGGCAAGAGATACAGGGTGGCTTAAATGAGAGAAAAGTTGCGCTATTCTGAGCCCAGTCAGATGCTGTATCGAAATTAAAAATATCTACAGGGGTTTTTAAAATATCGAGCAAAAACAAAAAATTGTGGTTTTCGAAAAATTGCAATATCGTCGCCATCTTGTAAACAAATTTAATAAAATTTGGTAATTTTGTATTAGCGACTACGGCCAATCGAATGACGTTTACGAATTTTTTCTAGGCCTTCTAGATTTTTTGCAACCATAGCCAACTTTGTTATTTCTTATGGCCGCCATATTGGATTTATACGTCATTAAATAGCGCATAAAAATACCTTTTCAACCATGTATAACAGACCTATCTTTAGATGACGGAAAGTTAAATTTATTAAAAAAACAGTTTTTCACTTAGTTGGCTGTGAAACAAATGCCGCAGTTGTGTTTTCTTAAAAATGTCTTTAAAAAATAATCTTTTATTTATGATACTAAAGTTAACAACTAATACATTATTTATGATTAAACTCACAACCAAAAAAAAACCGATGACAGAGCGTTGAATTAAAATAAATTAAATTAAATGTTCGAAAATTCCACCGTTGTTATTAATGCACGTCATGCATCGATGAATTAGAGACATACATGCATCTTTAACCATTTGTCCAGGCATTTCTTCAATGGTTTGAACAACGGCTGCCTCAAGTTCTTCTACTGTATTATAAGGAGTACAATAAACTTTATCCTTTAAATATCCCCAAAGGCAAAAATCAAGTGGCGTAAGGTCCGGCGAGCGAGCAGGCCAGGCAACCGGACCTCGATTTCCTATCCAGTTATTTCCATGTTGCTGATTCAAATAGTCAGTTATGATTCTTGCATTATGTGGAGGTGCTCCGTCTTGCTGGAACCACATGTTTGCTACATCTTGAAGAGGCAAATTTTCTAAAGTTTGGTCGACGTAATTTTGTAATATTTCAAGATATCGAGGTGCAATCAAATTATTATGAAAAATGTTAAATAGTACGTGTCCGTTTATGACTCCTAGCCATACATTAAAACCCCACTTAACTTGATGACGCACCTCACGATGTAAGAACGGATTTTGATCGGCCCAGTACACGTTGTTGTGTCTGTTAAATACCCCGCAGTTTGTAAATCTGCTTTCATCAGACCACAGAACCTTAAGCGGAAATTGAGGATTTTCTTGGCATTTTTCTAAGAACCAATTGCAAAACGATATTCTCCTTTCTAAGTCACCATCTCGGAGTCCTTGACTAATATGTTCTACATATGGACGATACTTGTATTTTTTGAGAATTCTCTGAGCAGTTGATTTAGGCACTTCAACATTATTTTCGATTTGACGAAGGGAGGTACGAGGATTGTCGATAACACTTTGCAAAACAAGATTTTCCATATTTACATTTCCCACTCTATTTCGATTGTGTTTTTTAAAGGAACCATAAGTAAGTAAATTATTTCTAAGCATTCTGAAGATCGACAAACCTGGTTGCCGTCTTTCTGGATATCGCTGAAAGTACATATCTTGAGCTCGTTCAGCGTTCCTCCGGCACAAAATGAAACAATCATACATATCCACTTTTTCCCGATTTGAATACCTTTCCATATTAAATATAAAAATTAAACTCTTAACAGATAGAACCAAATAAATAACAAAGTTTTGACAGATAGTTACATAGCTAAAACAACAAACACAATTGCGGCATTTGTTTCACAGCCAACTAAGTGAAAACTGTTTTTTTAATAAATTTAACTTTCCGTCATCTAAAGATAGGTCTGTTATACATGGTTGAAAAGGTATTTTTATGCGCTATTTAATGACGTATAAATCCAATATGGCGGCCATAAGAAATAACAAAGTTGGCTATGGTTGCAAAAAATCTAGAAGGCCTAGAAAAAATTCGTAAACGTCATTCGATTGGCCGTAGTCGCTAATACAAAATTACCAAATTTTATTAAATTTGTTTACAAGATGGCGACGATATTGCAATTTTTCGAAAACCACAATTTTTTGTTTTTGCTCGATATTTTAAAAACCCCTGTAGATATTTTTAATTTCGATACAGCATCTGACTGGGCTCAGAATAGCGCAACTTTTCTCTCATTTAAGCCACCCTGTATCTCTTGCCGTTTCCGAAATCCCCATGTAGTTGCTCTTATCTGGGACACCCTGTATAATTGATCTGATTTTGTATAGGTAAACTGATTTATTTTTATAAACATGTTACACTTTACAATTTCTATGCATATGCACCATCAAAGTATACGAGGGCGATTCAAATTTGACCTGCATTTTATTTTTTTCTGGTCGATACAAACTACAAATTAATATTATAGCTACATCATTTTTCTAAGTAACAACACCCCTTTAAAATACACTTGCCCCATCGCTCCGGTGGCTTCTGTATTCCCGTCTAAAAAAAATATTTTGGTTGACGACGTAGCTAATTTTGCACCGGATTCTTCACTTTCTCATTAGAGGCAAAGCGCTTGCCTCCCAAGAATTTTTTAAGGGGGTTAAGGATATGATAGTCACTTAGGGCCAAGTCCGGACTATGTGGGGGGTGAAGCAGCACTTCCCAGTTCAATTTAACGTGACAAAAAGTCATCGCTTTCATACTCGTAGCGAAGCCCGAGTTCTCTGCAAACCTGTAGTCGTTTCTGCTGTTGTTCCGCGGAAAATTGTTTTGGAACCCACCTGGCGCCAACTTTACTAGATTTAAAGCTTGTCGTGGACAATAGTGTGAACACTACCAACACTGGTGTTTACAATCCCAGCAATTCCCTTCACAGATATTCGCATATTGCTCCGGGTCAGTTGTTCAACTTTTTGAATATTCCCAAGATTCACAGCAGACGTTTGACGGGCAGCATGCAGCAAGTTCGACACGCGTTCACGACCATCGTGGAAGGATTTACACCATTCAAAGACTGTTTTGAGTGATAAACACCCTTCTTCAAACTGTTTATCAAATCTCTGATGAATATCAGTCGCTTTTATACCTTTATTGAAAGGAACCTTAATAATTAGACGTTGTGCAACAGAATTTGACACATTGTTGCACGACATTCTTAATACAAATGACAGTATTGACACAATCAAGGTGTAGTGGTTTATGGCGTTAGCTAACATGCCTACTTCGATGAATGTAAAACCGCTTTACAGTATCTCTACAATTATGTTCACAAAAAATAAAATGCAGGTCAAATTTGAATCACCCTCGTACATAAATAAATAAATAAATAGTTTTTATTCCACTATCTAGCTACAACTGAAAATTCACACTCACAAAAAATAAATAAATCCATAGGTACCGTAGAGCAGTGGAATCATGAGGCGCAGTTCAGTATAATACCGATTGTCAACTAGAATAATTAACTAACTGTATAATCTTAATGCATAAATATATTTTCTTGCCATTTTCTTCTTCTTCCTCTTATTTTAATTCAAATATTGTACTTAGATACATTTTTCACCCAAGTATGCCTCTTTATATGTTGAACTAAATGAGTTTACTGTGCAGATTTATACACACAGACGAAACGTGTCTTCAAGTGTACAACTAAAGAACTTTTCTCTGCTGCTTTATATACAAAATGAAACACAAATAAGGCTTTTCTTCAGTATGTGGTTTCATATGTTTAACTAAGTTAAAGTTATGTACTGTTTTTTATTCCAGTATAGGATGAGACTTTTTTCCGGAGTGTGACTTCATATGTTTTATTAAGTTGTCTTTCCATGCTGATTTATATTCACAAAAAGAACATGAAAAAGGCTTTTCTCCTGTATGTTTTTTCATATGTTTAACTAAATTGCACTTATGTACCGTTTTATAATCACATGCAGGACAAGAATGAGGCTTTTCTCCTGCGTGTGACTTCATATGTATTACTATGCTCTGTTTCCATGCTGATTTATAATTGCAAACAGAACATTTATAAGGTTTTTCTCCTGTATGTGTCTTTATATGTAAAATTAACTGACTTTTATGTGTAGCTTTATACTCACAGATGGTACAACTGTAAGGTTTTTCTCTCATATGAATTTTCATATGCTTAACTAAGTTAAACTTATATATGGTTTTATATTCACATACAGAACAAGAATGATTTTCCCCTGCGTGTGACTTCATATGCATTATTAAGCTGTGTCTCCATGCTGATCTATATTCACAAACAGAGCACATATAAGGTTTTTCTCCCGTATGCTTCTTCATATGTACAACCACTTGACCTTTATGTGCAGCTTTATACTCACAGATAGTACAACTATAAGGTTTTTCTTCTCCGTGTATTTTCATATGCTTAACTAAGTTAGACTTATATACCGTTTTATATTTACATACTGAACAAGAATGAAGTTTTTCTCCTGAGTGTGACTTCATATGCATTCCTAACCTGTCTTTGTATGCTGATGTATATTCGCAAACGGAACATGAAAAAGGTTTTTCTCCCGCATGTGTTTTCATATGCCTAATCAAGTCACTTTTCTTTGCTGCTCTATATTCACAGATGCTGCAGACAAGTTGTTGGTCTAAAAGGCTTCCAGTTGCTGCACTCGTAACAAGCAATTCCTCCTTTATCAAAACCTCCTCTTTAATATATACATGGTGAGTTGGGTAACCAAACGTTCCTTCGCTGGTGGTCACTTCAATTGAGGAGTCATTATCAACCAGTTCTTGCTTCACGTCCATTATTCTAACAAAAAAGGATGCAATTTCTGTAAACAAACCATATTATGAAAGTGGGTTACGTAAGTTTGGTTATGTTTATATATGAATAAACAGCAAATCTTCTGTAATCGTATCTAATATTTCTGCTTACATGTAATATAATTTGATAACGCCTTCAGATAATAAATTATCAGTAAATGGAGTATTTTTAAAATGTTAACTAATTTACACTGCCATAGGTCATTGCTACCTTATTTTTTCTATTTTCTGTACAGTGTTGCCAACCCTTCTCAGCCCTGCATTGGTAGAAAGTTTTTAGAAATTTTCAATAGATTTGTACACGGCGCGGCCTAGTGAATTGACGTTTGCCTCATAATTCAGCAGGCAGTGGATTTGTATTTTTGAATTGCTTTTTGAAGTTGTAATTTTTTGAAGACCAAAATAAATTTTTCTCAATATTCTTTACAAAATAATCAATATACTTATTTTCTGCTTAACTAGCATCACACTGGCACTAGTTTCTTCATCACCACTATTTTCATTACCGGAATCGTTATTTTTTCTAAAAAATATACGCGAGTGCGATCAACACGAAATTTTAAAAAGAACTTGATAACTGTCCCGTTACCCCATAACAATGTTTTCTGATTTCCCTGTATTCACAATTAACAATCAACTATTTCCCTTGCCCGTAGCACAGATATGTATTTCTGGGTTTCCACGAATTTCCTGCATGTATTGAATAACATCTTGAGTAATTCTGCGTTCTTAATTGATCAATGAATTTTTTTCAAGGGCTTCCGCCGCTTCGTATAGGTAATACATGTGTTAAATTGTCTACAATTTCCCTAAGTTTCGTCTGCTGTTTCAGACTTCTTGTAGCTTTTTCCGATTTTTCTTTTGAATTCTAAATTTTAACATATATTATGAGGGTAGCACAAAGGCGGCAATGGCAGCACCAATAATCTCCGCAAACTAATATTAGCTGTAACATAGAAATCAAACTAACCATGAAATAAATGTTTGCTAGTTTGATAGTTCAAATTTAGTTTTGATAATTATAACGATTATTATACAAGTTAATTTTGAAATACCTACGTGTTGTAAAACAAAAATTAATTTAACGAGAGAAATTTTTAGTCATGATTTACTGACTTTAAAATTTCCCAATTTCCAAAAGAAAACCGTGAATTACTTCGTGCTGCATTTGGTTACCAAGCACCTTGGCAGAGGACAATTTATAACTGGTTTAATGAATTTAAATTTGAAAGAGTTTGAGTTAGTGACTATATTCGCGAAGGGAGACCAATTTCAGCAGTTACCGAAACAAACATAGGCACCGTGCGAAGAATAATTTAAGACAATCGAGTCACATATAGAATTATTGCGAGCACTTTGGGCATTGGCATCACTGCAATAAACAAGATTTTACATAATCATTCGAGTGAAGAAAAATCTGTTGTCGGTGGATACCGCCAGTTTAACAGAAGCACAAAAACAATAGTATGTGGAATGGTGTAAGAAAACCTAAGAAATATGATGACGGTAGGTCTAAAGCAGTTTACATAATAACTGGTGACGAAAGCTGGATATATGCATTTGAACCCGAATCTAAGCGGCAGTCTGCACAAGGGGTGTTTCCAACAGATCCTAATCCAGTTAAAGCAAATCGATCTCAAAGTGTTAGCAAGAAAATTATATTTGCTTCTTTTCAAAATCAGGACCTATCACAACTGTCGAAAATAAACGTACGGTTATTACAGAATAGTACACAACAGTATGTCTGCACCATGACAATGCTTTAAGTCATACCGCACATCAAACAAACGAATTTTTAGAGACTTCCTTATTAAAATTGCTAGGAATCTCTCATACAGTCCCAACCTAGCACCTTCTGATTGCTTTATATATCCTCGATAAAATGTGTGGTATGTGATTTGGAACTCCCGACGATGATGTGGAAAGTTTCAAAATCTTTGTTTCTCAAGTAACTCAAAGAAAGTGGGATTAATGTTTTGATCGTCAAAATCTAGATAAAGGTATACCATTTAATAATATATCTAGTTTATTGGATAGAAAATCATTAAAAAAGGGCTATAAGCTGCGGCCTTTTATTATAGATCAGATTGTATAGAACAAATTAATATTTTTACCAATTCTGAATAGTTCTTGTTTTTAAATACGTACCTATGTACCACCAAATAAAAATCTGCAAAACGCAAAGTCAGTTATACTTTAATAAATTTTACATTATTTCCCTTTGATATTTTATATGAAATTAAGTCAAAAAGACCTGTTTTCACAAAGAAAAAATGAGTGGAAAAATAGTTATTACACATGCCCTTATACTTTTCTGTACTATGAATTTAGATTGCTCTTTGTATGCTAGTTAGCCCAGTAGTAGAAGTACAAGACCCGCTCTTACCTTAATGTGGTTAAGGGGTTTTATCAATATTGCTCTTGCCGGCCTGCTCGTTGTCATCTAGGGTGCTGTAATTATATATGCAAATCCTACCAGAAATAAAAACCGAACAGTTTACATAAAAATACATATAATCTGCAGACAGAAAATACATGCAATGGAATACATAATAAAAGAATGCACAATGATACGCTGTAAATGTTATACGTTGTCAACAATCTAAATTAATGTCTACGGGCTTAAGGCTGATTCTACTTGCTTTTATAAACGTATACTTTAATGTAACTTATTAATTATCGACGCCCCGTTCCAAAACAAACCGCACGAAAATTGTTTAAATCTCGCCCATAAATCCACTGAAGCCGGTCCTCACCTGTTAACAGTTCTACTCAGCTGAAGCGGTGTGTCATCAGTATGACACAATGCTTTATCCTAGTTCTGCAAATTCAGCAAGTACGCACACGTAGCCTTTTGGAGCACAGTTCGCTCTCTGATTTTATTGCACAATGCGTTGTAACAACAGTTAATTACTTAGTATTAAGGCATTGGGTTTTCCTAATCTTCCTAGGCTGTAAATTCGCTCGTAAAGTGTTGATTCCAAGGTAGTTCTCTGCCCTCGATGCTGTGTTTCGGCTTGAGATTCACTAGGCGTAGAATGCTATTAACGCGGAGCTAACTTTTAATCGCACTTTTTAGTACTTGGCGTCACGTCCCTTGTGTTTTGGGGCGACACGTGTAGCTCGCTTGTTGGTGCGCGACTGCCTCCTCGCATCTCACTGGCACGGACAACTGCTTTGTTTTATTATTAGACACACGCTACACTGTCCCAGCTAATTTCTGCTCACAATCTGGTGGATGAAATTCCTTTGTTTTAAATGCACAATGCGTTATAATCTAATTACTACACTATAGAAATACAGTTTAGTTGTATTCCTAGCAGACTAATGGTTAAATACCAGGATTATTATTAGTTGCGAGGGTGACACATACCGGGCCGTCACACACGTAAGCAAGTACATACACAATGATAAAGTATTCATAGCATAATAATTTAAGTGTTACATTCAGAATACTTTATTTAGTTATATATATATATATATATATAAAGTATTAACAAGAAGAGCTCGACTAACATAGACATTTTCATTCACATTAATTCCTAAGTATGTTTTATCTTGTAGATTTTTAAATTCTTCACTATCAAACTTTTTATATATTTTTTTATTATTTGACCCTTTATGATGATTAAATCAGGTCTATGTCTAGTGCCGAAAAATTCAATATCATTACATATTACGCAAAATAGAAGAAAATGAAATATATGTTCATTTTATATAATTATGTTTGTTACTATTTCATCAACAATGCGTTAATATATTTTTCAGACTACCTGATAAGAAAGTTGATCATATCACAGTAGCAACCTACTTCAGAAAGAAGACAATTACACATATTTCATATCTCACGGTTCATATCGCACAGGCCATATCGCACAGGTCATATCGCACAGTATTTTGTCGGTTGCCAAAAAAACAGATAAAATAATAGCCGATCAAGTATTCTGGAACAAAAACAATACTTGCTCTTATTGTTTGTTTATATTGCAACGTACCGGGTGACTATAAATGATTGAATTTTTTTTTCTTAGGTTGGCACTGTTTATGTTGGTGGCACTGTTGGCACTGTAAGTCTATGTCAAATTCAATGTTCGCAGGTTAGGTTTTGCGTCATTCTATGTCAAAACTGACGCAAAACCTAACCTGCTAACCTCGCATTTGACATAGAGTTACAGTTCCACCAACATAAACAGTGCCAACTTAATGAAAAAAATTTCAATCATTTATAGTCACTCGGTATAAAAGCTTAATATTGCGTTGAAGTATTTACGTGAATTTTTGTGTTTTAATAAGAAAATTAGTTATTTCAAGTGTTGAGTTTCCATAAACAGGCAGTGTGTGTGTTTGGGAAATGGAAATTGACATTAATAGTGACAGTGAAGATTTTGGTATCCAGGGCACGCCGCCGGATATCAGAGAACTCGCTAAAGAATCTATTCTCAATTTGTTACCATCAAAATCGAAGGAAAGGTACGAGTTTTCGTATAAACAGTTCATGGACTGGCGCAAAATGAAGAATATACACACGTTTTCGGAAACTATCCTGTTAGCGTACTTTAGCGAACTCAGTAAAAAGGTTGCACCCAATACTCTGTGGACACAGTATTCAATGTTAAAATCCACACTGAGTATTCACGAAGATGTGGACATCGCCCAGTATCCCAAATTAAGAGCCTTTTTAAAGGGCACATCGGATGGATATAAACCCAGAAAATCAAAAACTTTCACAACACAAGAAATACAGAGATTCCTAAAGGAAGCGCCACATGAAAAATATTTATTGTCGAAAGTAAGTTTCAAACAAATCATTTCTAAAACCGCACAATTAACTAGTGCCACTGGTTTTATTTCTTTACTTCTTTTTCAGACGATTTTAGCAGTTGGAATCAGCGGCGCCTGTCGAAAACATGAAATAACGCAAATAAAAATAGACGACATAAAAGATCTTAACTCTACCGTCCTCATCACACTACGCGACACAAAGACAAAAACAGAACGTGTTTTTACGATGACTGGTAAATTTTATGACATTTACAAAAAATATGCTGCTCTTCGTCCGCCGGGCACAGATGAACGCCGTTTTTTCCTAAATTATCAAAATCAAAAGTGCACAAGACAGCCAGTAGGAATTAATAAGATCGGCAGTGTGCCTAATCAAATTGCAATCTTCCTAGGCCTAAACGAACTGCAATTATATACTGGTCATTGTTTTCGGCGCTCATCTGCCACCATGTTAGTGAATGCTGGTGGCGATATTACCACGCTGAAACGGCACGGAGGGTGGAAATCCACGAGTGTAGCAGAAGGCTACATTGACGAATCTGTATCTAACAAATTAAAAGTGGCAAACATCATCGTTAACTCCTTAAATGAAGACTCTGTGCTACCTGCAGTGGATGAAACTTCAACAGCAAATGAAAAACATTATGAACATTATGTAAGACCGGCAAGAACAGTGGAAGGCACGTATTCATCGGAACAGACCTTTCAATCGTTACATCCTGTTACTTTCACAAATTGTTCTGAAAATAAAATTACAATTAACTTTTATAATAAGTAAAAAATAAAGTGTTTCCTATTCGTATTATTTCTTTCGGTAGTCTGAAAAATAGTGTTCACAACTCGTTCGAAAGTGCAAATATCTTTGCTCGTGTTTTAGATCCACTCGGGCTTCGCTACGCTACGCCCTCGTTTGTCTAATCAACACTCGCACGATATTTGCTACTTTCGACACACGTTATGAAAATAACTATGAGCAAATTTCTGAAAACTGTTATGTCTGATACAGATATTTGATTAAAACCACTGGCACATTCGTCCAAGTCTATTTACAGGCGGTCCATAATAATTATTTAATTCCCTATAAAATTCATGATGTATCTCGATATTTGGATTTTTCATATTATTTCCTTGATTTTATGTACCTCTGTATGTTAGACAACCTTGCTAGAAAAGGAAATTCAAAAACAAATCAGGGTTATTTATTATTTTATCTGTATGACCTGATATGATATTTTGTAATTCGATCATATCATTTACTTGTATTTGATCAAAAATAACAATATTCCTAGGATAATCGTCTTGCAACAATTTTTCTATTGCAAATTGAATTAAAGGAAAATGTATTGCTTCCTCTACGCCTCAGACGATTCCAGATTGTTGCCAGTTTTAACATTCCCTTTGTTGTTATAACCATCATAATATGATTCGACATAGTTTACTTTCTCATCATCTATTTTAAATTTAAATAAAAGTGCATCAACTTCTGATTTGATCAAATCATAATACTCTACAAATGGTTGATCATCCAGGAACATATATTTTTCTATATTATTGTATCCTCATAACGCCACACTTCCATATATGAAATACCAGTTAATAAAGCTCTTTCTACGTATGGATTGCTGGGGCTGGTACCTCAGTGGTTAGTTCCTGGTTACTGATTGTAGGGTCGTGAGTTCGATTCCCGGCTCCGGTAAGGTTTTAAAAAAAATTAAAAAATTGCATGAAAACCTCTACAGAATGTCATCATTTGTAAATAATGTCAAACCATGGGTCCCATGTTACTACGATGTGTAGCATGTAAAAGATCCCTTACTAGGGTTGGAATTCCTTAGTCTCGGCAAAATTCTAAGTAGGAGTTTGACCACATGACCAAAGTAGTCAGTGTCTAAGATACTTGGTACTCCGCATCCCTAGACCTTGTCCATAACAAACAAACATTGTGGATTCTCTTTTATTTTAAAGTATTTAAAAATATCATGCCGAGTAATTTATTAACCTCACGGATTCAATATTTTTTCAAACATTGTGTTACTAATTGGAGCATCGTACAATCAACAGAAATACTGCTTTATTACTAAAATGCTCACCAAAATGTTTATATTTTTGGGGTAAATCCAATACATCCTTTATCGTAAAAGGAAGTAACAATTGAATGAAGGAAAACGTTATCAAACAATTATGATTTTTGTGAGCTACCTTTCAAGTGTACTCGCCCAGTAAACTTAAGCAACTAATAAGAACCGAAGTGAAAGGGAAAGAAAGAGTAATAAAAAGGATAGAAGTGTAATGCTAGCTGGGGCTTTAATAATAATTTCAGGTTTACATTCAATTTGGAAAGTGCCTCTGTAGCATTATCAAATATGCCCTTTTGAATGGTAGCTGCTTATTGGGTTCAGGTCCTGATTACTCACACTTTGATTGATTTAAGGAAACAGGTTTGACTAAAATATACATTTATTCCCTACTAATTTACATAACTAAAATAAAATAAATTATGTTAGAATAAGAAATAATGTAAATAGTAGAATACGCCAAATAAAAAACGACTACTGGCAGAAATTCAGCGCAGACATAGAACACGATATGTATGGAGCACAAAAAAGAATCTGAAAGTTATTAAGAGGTCTAAAGAAAAATACAAACGAAGACATAGAAGTAAAAACGGTGACTGAGGCAAGATGGGAACAGTATTTCGAACAACTTTATGACAATGGCAACAACGAAAACGAGGAAGAGGAAGAGGAAGAAACAGGAGGAGCTGGTGGAGAACTCGAAAACATAATAACAACAGCAATGACCAAAGAACAAATCAGGGACGCAATTAAAAAATTTAAAAAACAGAAAGACCCCCAACGAAGACGCCATAAGTAATGAATTCATCAAATACGGCGGAGAATTGCTTTTACAGGAGATAACAAAATTATTTCAAGTAATAATAAACCAAGGCAAGGTTCCAACAGAGTGAAAACAGAGTGTCACCATCCCATTGTTTAAAAAAGGCGATAAAAAGGAACCGTCAAATTATAGGGGCATAACACTATTAAGCTCCGTTATGAAACTCTTCACAAGCGTAATGGCAACACATATCCTTAGCACAATTCACATAAGTGAAGAACAACAAGGCTTCCAAAAAAACAGATCAACAATAGACGCAATATTCATCCTTCGACAACTCATAGAGAAAGCAGTCGAATATAACACGCCTGCTTTCATTTGTTTCATAGACCTGACGAAAGCATTTGACCGCGTAAAACTTAAAGACATCATATATATATTAAAAGAAAAAGGGATCCCCCAAAAATACATTAAACTAATAAAAGACATGAACACCAACAACACAACAAAAATAAGGGTCAACAAACAACTCACAAAAGAAATAAAAACAAACACGGGAATTCGTCAAGGAGATAGTCTAAGCCCACTACTGTTCAATCTCATCATGGGCAAGATAATAGAAGCCGTGAAAACACGTGATCTCGGCTACAAGCTTGGAAACAATCTTATAAATATCTTATGCTATGCGGATGACGCAGTTTTAATAGCGGAGTCTGAAAATGACTTACAAAGACTTCTCCATACATTCAAAATTGCTGCCGAAACATATAACATGTCAATCTCCACAACAAAAACAAAATCAATGACCATCTCAAAAGAACCATTACGCTGCAAATTGGCAATGGACAACATATCAATAGAACAGGTAATGACCTTTAATTACTTAGGAACAGAAATTTCAAGTTGTGGAAACCTTAAAAACGAAGTGAGGAAACAGATAAATAAAGCAGCCACCATCTCGGGTCATCTAAAACAAGTTATATGGAAGAACAAACACCTCACTACAGAATGTAAATCCAGAGTATATAAGACCTGTGTCAGGCCAGTGCTAACATATGCAGCCGAGACCAGAGCTGACACCACTGTAACTAAAAGACAGATGAGAACAACTGAAATGAGCGCTTTAAGACCAATAGCCGGTCATACACTATGGGGCAGACAAAGAAACACATACATAAGAGAAACATGCAAAGTGGTAGACGTGGCACGATGGGTACGAGCAAGAAGGCGCGAGTGGAACGAACATGTAAACAGGATGGCAGACAATCGGCTAGTCAAAATAGCACGCAATGAAAAGCCAAGAGGAACACGACCACCAGGAAGACCCTCAAAGAGATGGCGCGATAGCTGGCAGTCAGTATCACAAGACCAGTAAAGTTAAAGACACAAACAGAGGAATGCAACCCAGAATAAACAGGCGTTTTGCCTTACAAAAAGAGGAAGAAGAAGAAGAAGAAAATAAATGCGTTTGTTGAATAAAGTTACAGTTTATATTGTATTTGATTTTTCGTCCTGGTTCCCTGAGACAGTATGCCACCTCGTGTGCATCGATGTATGCCCGTGAACTTCAAGGTATAAGGCCTGCGGAATCAAGTTGCTACAACTGGAAAAACCAAAATAAAAATTAAATATGTCAATGAGTGTCGGTGTAAACAAAAAGAAGGTTCTAATTTATTTTAATTATAAAGTGACTGGATAGGAACTATAATTTGTTTAAATTAAGAACACATCTGTACACGTGCACTTCCTTGTGATATATTAAGAGTGCAGTCGACCTTTGACCGTGGATCAAAATTCCTTTCGAGGTTATCTATAAAACGGCGCGTTTGAAGGCCGCAGGCACGTAGTGACCTAAATATGCTATCACAGGGTAAGTATCGAATTTATACAACGGTTTACTATCTTCCACATGAAATGTGAACTGGTTCTAAAATTTGCAAATATCTAATACAAACGAAGTTTGCTCTAAAGTACTCAGAAGTATATGCAAATTTAACTGTATTCTGATAGGGGTTTTAAATTTCGTAAGATTTGAATTATGATTATTTCTGCACACGTAGTCGTGACATTCGGAGGCTATCTTAATTTTCACGGAAAACCCCCAACTGAAAATCGCCGATATGCCAGCCAAGTTCAATTGTAAATTATTCGTTCTGTAAGATTGCCTGGATCGCTCGCCCACGAAATAAAGTTATTTCGATAACCCAAATATAAGCTCAATTCGTAGGCGAACAGTCGTAGCAAACCTTACGAAATTATAAGAATAATGCTTGCACAATCCGATTATCCAGAGTTGTGCTGAGCAAACTTATTGTTTTCGATTTACAATTAAATCCTAATAAACGCAGTCCGAGTCCAGAAATACGTGTATATAGGCAGGTACCTGGGGGAAATCGAGTTATTAGTTCGTATTCTTTAGGTCGGTTTCTGGTGTCGGAGACCCGGAATCTTCCGCGGTCGAAGCAGCTAAATGCGGCTGGATGCCGGGTTAGCTTCTGGTAACGATCTCCTCGAGTACGCTGCTCGAATTTGGTTTTAAACGCGGCCATCGGCTCTCGGGGCTTCTCGCGTATTAAGGAAGGGGTGCGCGGTGACCGATTCTTCGTATCGACCGCGTCGATCGAGTTCTGCCAGTTCGAGCGCTTTGAAAAATGTCCATTGTTGTAACGTTCATTGTTGGCCTAGACGAAAATTAAGCGCTATTAATTTTAAATTAATTTTGATCGCGCTTAATTTGGAGTGAAACGTTACAGAAGAACTGGGGATCAGAAGAAAATGAAACTACATGAGGCGATAAATCTAGGGACGAGGAATTCACAGGCAAAAGACGAAACGGACGTAAGAAAGAAAGGCAGAAAACGAAATAAAATCTATATAGCAACCTGGAACATAAGATGAAGAAACAGCGAAGGAGCATTAAAACATTGGATACAGGAAGCAGAAAGATATTAAATTCACCTATTAGCAATACAAGAAACAAATATAAAAGGACACCAACTAACAGAGATACATAAGCACATATTCATAAATTGTGGAGGTGAACAAAATAGATTGGGAACTGGCTTTATAATACAAGAAAACATAAAAAAACTCAGTTATAGAATACAGAGGAATAACCGAAAGATTAAGCTACATACGGCTACGAGGGAAATACAGAAAAATCCGCATCGTTAATGCACACGCCCCCACGGAAGACGCAGGAAAGACGACAAATTACAGTACTACGAAAAACTAGAAGCGCTGTATGAAGATATACCAAAATATGATATCAAGTTTGTACTAGGAGATTTAAACGCCAAGGTTGGTAGAGAAGACAGATATAAACCTGTTATTGGAGAATATAGCAAGCATAAGAAAAGTAATGAAAACGGTAAAATGATAATCAATTTCGCAATGGAAAGAAAACTGATCATTAAAGCAACATTCCTAAATCACAAAGAAATTTATAAAGGGACATGGACCAGTCCAGATGAGAAGACTGTGAACCAGATTGATCACATACTAATAGAAAAAATCCATGCAGCTGCAATGAAAAATGTACGCTCATACAGAGGTGCGGACGCAGATAGTAATCACTTTATGGTACGCGCAACAGTACAACAACAGATGACAAAGAGAACAAAAAGTTCAGAAAAACAAAATATTAAATGGGATGTTGGAGGATTAACAGATGAGGAAACACAAAAATCATACGAACAAAAACTAGAAAAAGAATGGGAAATGAGAGAAGGAGGAGGAATAGAAGTGGAGTGGAATCAGGTAAAGGAAGCGATAAATAAAGTGAGTAAGCAAATGCTCAAAGGACAAAGAAACACAAGAACAAAGGACTGGTTTGATTCAGAATGAAAAGAAGTAATAGAATCCAGAAGAAAAGCAAAACTGAAGTTATTATCAAGTAACACCAAAGAAAATAAAACAAGTATAAAGAAGCTAGAAGAACAGCAAGCCAAACATGTAGGAGGAAGAAAAAAGAGGCTTTGGAAAAGAAAATACAGGAGATAGAAGATTCTTTCAGTAAACAAGAGATAAGAAAATTTTACAAGAAGGCTGAAGAAATAAGTAAAGGATACCCCCAAAAAACACCATGGTACCAAAACAAACAAAGCAAAATAGTGGGAGATGAGGAACAACAAAGGGAAAGATGGATGGAACACTACAAGGAAATACTAACGGACCAAAACAGAGAACAAGAAGAAACAGCAGAAATAGCATAAGAAATGCAGGAAGTAGCACCCCCGAAAATGGATGAACTCAAAGAGATAATTGCCAAAATAAAAAATAACAAGAGCCCAGGTAAAGAAAAACTAAATGCAGAATTAATTAAATAAGGAGGGCGTAGACTACATGAAAAAATATTCAATTTATTGAAAGAAGTGTGGAGAGAAAGAGAAATGCCGAAAGAATAGGCAGATGGGATAATAGTACCAATCTATAAAAAGGGAATAAACAAAGGTGTGAAAATTATAAGCCTATCTCCCTGCTAGGCACAACTTATAAGATATTACCGAGAATAATAAACAAGAGACTGAAAGACTTTGAGAATAGCAAATTGGGATACTACCAAGGTGGTTTTAGAACAAACCGCTCAACAACAGACCAGATCTTCACAATAAGGATGATACAGGAAAAATGCGAAAGAAAGAAAATCAAACTATATTATATATTCATAGACTTCAAACAGGCATACGATCAGGTGAAAAGGAATGAAATAATAAGAAGTCTGAGAAGCATGGGCTGTCGAAGTAAACTGATACAGTTAGTAGAAATGACACTTAAGGAGACATACTCGCACGTCAAAATTGATGGAAAATTAACCGAAAAATTTGAGACAAGTATTGGACTGAAACTAGGAGATCCCATGTCCACGACACTATTTAACATCGTATTAGAATCGGTTATCAGAAAAAGTGGGCTAAGAAAACAAGATAATATTTTTAAAAACTCGCACCAATGTTTGGCATACGCCGAGGACCTGACGGTGGTAGCAAGAACAAGGAAAGAACTAAAAGAGAAAATAAAACTGTTGACCCAAGAAGCAAATAAAGTAGGTTTGCAAATTAACGAAGAGAAATCAAAATATGTTATCTTGGGAAAAACAAAGCAACAAGAGAATACAGAATTCGATGTCCGAATAGGAGAAAAGAAATACAGTTTTGAAAAGGTGGAAAATGTAATATACCTTGGAACCGAAATAGATGGAGAAGGGGGCACAGCTAAAGAGATCGAAAAAGTGATCCGGGAATAATAAGTGTAGTGAAACAAAGCAGAGTAAAGTGGTTAGCGCATTTAGCCAGAATGGACAGTGAAAGAGGTGCAAAGAAAATACTGCTAGAAGAACCAGAAGGAAGTGACCGCAGAGGGAGACCGACAAGACAGTGGCTACAGTGTGTAGAAGAATACCTAAGAAAACTGGGAGTCACAGGCTGGAAAAACCTGCCGGCGGCAAGAGACAGATGGAAAGAAGTCATAAAGAAAGCCATAGGCCTTAAAGGCCTCTCGTGCTGATTTATATATACCTTTCAAGTGTAAACTGGTGAATCTGGGCATTAATGCTATACAGGGTGCTCAATATTTGCAAATTTAATAATTTCGATTTCTTTTCAAATGGAACTTCCTCAGCTTATAAAAATTACATTATGGAAGTGGAAAATGCTGAAGGGTGGTAACATTAAAAACTTTTGGATGTTTGTAAATACTAGGAGGGGAGTGGCTTCAGGGGTGTCACAATATTCCTTGAATAACGTAAATTTTTCACATAGTGAAGTTTTGGAAGCTTTTGCGAAACATTTCTTATCGGTATATTCAAATCAGCCGGCACACTATCAAACGCCTACTGTAAATGACACAATCGATTCCTGCGACTTTCTTGTAAGTAATAAGTAGTATCAGTCAAACAGATTTCAATGAAGCAATAAAAAGACTATGACCTAAGATATCAGTTGGGCCAGACAAAATTCCTCCTTACATAATCAAGGCCTGTGTCTCTATATTTGAGGAACGTATGTTGTATATTTTTAATATTATTTTCCCGATCGATGGAAAACAGTGAGATTATGTCCTGTACCAAAAACCAATAATAAATCAAAGATTGAAAACTATCTACCTATTGTAATTTTATCATCACCAGCTAAAATATTTACGCATATTATCTACAAAAAAATGTTTCATCATGTACAAAATCATATAACTTCTGTACAACATGGATTTCTACCAAAAAAGTCAACCTGTACAAATTTAACCGTATTTACAAATGACATCCATAATGCTTTTGAAAACCGATCCCAGATCGACGTTATATATACTGATTTCATTAAAGCCTTCGATAAAGTGGACCATGATATTTTACTTAAAAAGTTGTTGTCTTTTGGAATTCAAGGGCCGACTCATAAGTTACTTTCAAATTATTTACAAAATAGAACTTTCTTTGTAAGCCACAATAACATTACCTCAGCCACTTATACTGCTTGTTCTGGGGTGTCGCAGGGATCGAATCTGGGCCCGCTCTTGTACCTTTTATTTATAAACGATTTACCCTCAGTAATAAAACAACAAAATGCCTTCTTTTTGCGGATGATATTAAAATTTATTCTTGTATAAACGCATTACAAAACGCACGTGAACTGCAACATGACTTAGACAACGCATATAAATGGAGTATAGCAAACAAATTATATTTCATCGTCAACAAATGTTATGCAATAACTGTTACCAAAAAACTTCAACCATTTAATTTAAATTACACATTAAATTCATTGCAACTAAGTTGTATAAGCAATATTAATAATTTGGGAGTTACTTTAACTACAAATTTTAATTTCGAACACATTTTAAAAATTGTTTTCGAAGCGAGACAGTGTATGGGTTTTATTATCAGAAATACATGTGGATTCAGAAGCATTGACACTCTAAAACTTTTATATCAAACACTAGTGCGTTCAAAATTAGAATACTGTTATTCGTGTGGAACCCAAGTTCTCTAGAATAGAGCAAAAAAATAGAAGCAGTCCAAAATCGGTTCTTAAGATTTTTATATTATAAAAAGTTTTGCTCTTACCCACATTATTCGAATACACGAATAAATGATCTACTGCGTATGTTCAAAATAATTTTTATGTAACAATGATGTGTTATAAAATATGCAACAATTGTACAGTGATTTCGTAAAGTAGTGGATAAATTCATTAAAAATTCAAGGAATAACTTTTGGAAAAAATGCTGAGACCCGTCGATTTTTATTCTTAGTTGCGCATTTTTTCAAATAAAATCTATATATCTAGGGTTATTTGCGTAGAAGGTATGACGTCATCGATGTTTTTTTTAATGGTAACCCCCTTTTTTTATTACGGAATATGAAAGAACGCATTTTTTTACTTACACCAAGTTAATTTTTGAGTATAGATGACACGACCAAAAATTAAGAAAAAATATAAAGATTGCAAAATAACAAATTTAATTTTAGGAAATATGATTTTACGTTTTTATTAATGACCGCAATCAATAAAAAGCATGTCGGTCGTCTTGGCTACTGTCAGAGTACCGTGCACAATTTGAACATTTAATTTAGTTGTTTTTGAAATTATCATTGCAATTAAATTTAGTATTTTGTTATCTAAAATTGTTTTTTTAATTTTTGGTCATGTGACCTATACTCAAAAATCAACTTCGCGTAAGTAAAAAATGCGTTCTCAGATATTCCGTAATAAAAAAAGGGGGTTGCCATAAAAAAACATCGATGACGTTATACCTCCTACTCAAATCACACTGTATACAGTGTGTCCCAGATTGAGCGGGATTGCATGGGTAACTTTCTTATCATTGAAGATGGGGATTTGGTTAAATGGGCAATGTTTTGCAGTTTCATATGCCGATTTAAAATCTGTTTGAAAAAGTTCAAAATGTGTCGAACAAAAATTCAAGATGGCTGATTTTGAGGTAATCGTATCAACTTCCTTAAGTTATATGGGCGCCATATTTGATCTTTAGGTTACTGACTAGAATTCCTTATTCTCTTTTCAACGATGCAATATAACGTATGATTGAATAAAAAAAGCCAGTAAAATTCCTATAATACTTAGTAACATGTTAATTCAGTACTAAGTAGGTACTTGATTCACAAAGAACATCCTGATATTACTTTTTAAATGTATAATCAAGTAGGTAAGTAGCTATGATGAAAAACAATAACAAAGTTTGCGTAAAGTAACCCGTCGTGTCGTCAAATTGTGTCAACTATGTTTAGCTAACAATGGCCAGCATTTTGATCATTTCATGTGATTATCAGAATTACGTTTTATTTTTTAAATAAATTTTGTTTGTTTTTGTTTGGATCCATGTAAGCCTACTCGATTAAAATGTAAAAACAATTAATTTTACTGGATTTTTTTAATCAATCATACGTTATCTTACATCGTTGAAACGAGAATAAAAAATTCTATTTAGTAACCTGAAACTCAAATTTGGCGCCCATTTAACTTAAGTAAGTTGATACGAGTACCTTAGATGCAGCAATCTTAAATTTTTGTTCAACACCAATTTTAAATTGGTCTAATCAAAAGCAGTGACTTTCATATAAAACTTTTTTTCGTATCTCTTATACTTACAAAGATATTTGACATACAAGAAAATGACAGTTTTTAGTTTTTTTTTAATAACTTGTGACTGGTTCGACATTTTGAACTTTTTCAAACAGATTTTAAATCAGCATATGAAACTGCAAAACATTGCCCATTTAACCAAATCTCCATCATCAATGATAAGAAAGTTACCCATGCAATCCCACTCGATCTGAGACACACTGTACATATACCGGGTGTCCATTCTCAAAGTCGAACATAGGCAATTAACATTAGTGCATTCACTCGTTCTTCATTGAAATAATTCATTTTTCTGTAGATAATTTTAACATTTTTAACAGACGTTGACAGACAATACCTGATTTACGCCAACTAATCGCCAATTTTTTTGACAAAAGCTATCGAACTTGAAAAGCAAGGCATGGCATATTTAAAAATTAGTATTTTAAAATAAAAATCGCATCTTGAATATTATTATTGGTATCATTTGATGCGTAATAATTTTATCTTTCCATTGATACCATTACCTTTCCTGAAAGTTGAATTGGCGAGCAGGAATCGACAAAAACTGTCTATACAATGTTAATCGCCTATGTTCGACTTTGAGAACGGATACCCTGTATAGATTTTATTTGAAAAAATGCACAACTAAAAATAAAAATTTACAGGTCTCAGCTTTTTTTCGAAAAGTTATTCCTTGAATTGTTAACGAATTTATCCACATTTATCCACAAACTTACGAATTACTATATTGCTATTTTGAATATAGATTTTTTTGCACCAGTTGCAAAATGTTTAGAAGTTTAATTCTGCAATATTTGTGTAATTATAGGTAAACATTTATATACTATCACTATCACTAAGATTCAGATAGTACCTACTTTACTGATATTGTGTGGATTCCACCTATTTATGTTACCGTTTATATCTTGTTTATATATAAAGTCCTCATGTAATAAGGCAATACCACCTGTTTGAGAATAAATAAATAAATAAATAAATAAATAATAAATAAATAAATAAAAAATACAGGGATATACAGGGTGTTCCATTTAAATAAATCGAAATAATAATATTTGTTGATTATGAGTTCTCTGTACAACTTTAATACTCAGAGCCGAAAAGCAGAACTATTTGAACATTTAATGTAATCACGTATAGAATTTTAATGTATTGGCTTTTGTGTTTTTAAATCTGATTTTATTTGACCTTGGAATTATATACCTATTCCTGCATTTATCGTTTTTTCGTGTTTATTCTTTCTTGTATTAACACTGACTGCGTTTATATTTTCTAAACCTGGTTTTGTGTTTTAATTTTTGGAGAGCTCAAGTGTTTAGATCATTATTTTAACGGCGTTTGTTTATTATCCCTTGAAATAAAGCATCTTAACGGGGTAATTGTTTTTTGTGTTCAAACACGCATATCTGAAAAACAGTTGAATTTAGAGGTATGAAGTATTAAAAGAAAACTCAATAAAAATACAATAATATACAGGGCCTTCCATTTGAAAAAATCGAAATGATTAAATTTGCAAATATTGAGCACCCCGTACAGCAATAATATCCAGATCCACCATTTTACATTTGAAAGGTGGTTCACGAAAATCATAATTTTTCGTTTTCCTTCAGTCAATTGTTTTCTGTTGCTTACAGCAGCCGTCTGAAGTTCAACATTTTTTTTGCATAAAATTCATTCCATTAAAAAAAAGTAAATTTGCCACGCTTTTTTGAGCCACCTTTATAATCAAAAATATTTTAGCAATATGCACCACCTTCATACCTACAACTTTTGGATCCACAATATTCATGTAACTCTCATAGTTTTAGATATATCGTCCATCCCCGCATCGTTGCCGGACCCAGTATATAACAATGTTCCTAATATTTAAATATATTTTCTGTCATACTGTGTTTTATTAACAGTGACATTACTATTAATTATTAAAAATATTATTATTATAAATACAATTATTTTCAAAAGACGTCAAATTTTACAGATGACGGAAGTCACGTGACAACTTTTGTAGGACACATTTGTAATATTTTTCGCTCACCATTTTTTTCCCATTTGATGCCAACTTTTTGGCAATCACTGTATATACAGAGCAATCAAAAACAAAAATGATCACAAGAGCCAATGAAAAATACTGTCTACACTGCGCTTTATAGAACTAAGTACATTTGAACTGCAATTAACTGAATTGTTAGTTCAAGTGACTTTAACACAGTCTATTAAGCTAGACAAATATGCAAAAATATGTAATTTAAACAAAATGTATAGATTACATTGATTGGTAGGTAACATTAAAATACCAATGGGATAAGGTAAACAAGGCAATATGTCCAAAGTTAATTTTAAACTTCAAAAATATTTGTCAACAAAAAGCATGCTACAGATTAGACAAGTTTTAAGTCTATTGTTTTCAAGAGCTCGCACGATCAAGTTTATTTTTGATCTCCCTGTATATTTTTTTACAATAAAAATTACCAGTAAACAAAAGATCTGTGGACTGTGCCGTATACACGCCACTAATGTAATATGTAATCCGGAATTGAATGATGATTCATCTATAAAAGCGTTGTCTTTGTTATCAGTGTGTTACTTAATACGATTATTCAGGTGTGATTATTCAGTCTTGTTACATTTCGCGAACGTTAAACACGTATTGTAATTTTGGTAGAAATATACCTTATTTTTGCGACAAACTCGTCGTGTTTTAAGTGTCTTCACCTTTACTGACTACATCGTACGGGTTGAACAAGAACAATACCTAATGTGGAACTGTGTGAGGTGTTTAAAAGTGCTCAAAATGCCCAGAGAAAAGAAGAAATCAAAGAAGCGTTTCTATAGGCCTCCTGTTCTAGTGCCGGACACTTCTCACAGAACAATTAATACCTAGATAATTACACTTCTATCACAGTCTATACAGGGTGTCTCAAAATTGACGCACGTGCTTCTGGGATTTGATTCAGGGAGCTAAAAGAACTGGAAAATAAAGAGTGTCCGTATGTCTTTTGTTATCGAGTTATCAATTAAAAACAAAAATGTAAGATATACACTTTAAACTTTATTAAAGACGAATAATATTTAAAATCAAGATATTTTACACATCTGTTGTCATAAAATGTGTTAGGTTGCCACCTACTTCAAGGCAAACGTTCGTACGATTTATCATAAGTGCGAACGCTCTGTAGAATATTTTTGTCTGGTGACGCCACAGCAGCGTGATAAAGACCCTGTATATTAAATATACAGGGTCTCTACAGCGTGAATACGAGCTACGACATCTGCAGGATTCACAACAAGCACACAAAACCGAAGGAAATACTTATCAATAAGACAGACCGATTAATAAATTTTTAACATCGCCATAGCCACCTTATTGAATTATCTTACACAACAAATTGGAGCGACTGGGCGATAGAAGCTATATTATTTACATTTTCATCAATAACTCGATAACAAATGACAATCGGAAAATTTTCCACTCTTCATTTTCGATTTCTTTTAGCCCCCTGAATTAAATCCCAGAAGCACGGACGTCAATTTTGAGACACCCTGTATAGTATGTATGATGATAGAACTGTCAGCAAAATGTTCACGTTCACGGCGCACATAGCTTTCGCGCCAATTTTAATACATACACACCTGTTGTGCGATAAACTGGATTACCTAATTATTTGTGATTATCGTTCCATTCTGCTTTCTGATTCTTTGTGTTACTACGTGTGCATTGCATATAATATAATTTACGATGTCGATGTATTCATGCAGTGGTTATAGTTATTGTGCTGCACCAGAGAAGAATTGCTGCACCTTGTTGACCAAATAACGCAAGGATAAATTCCGAAATTGGTTATTTCCGGTTTTCCAAAGATCCACAAAGGTAAGCTTTTCGTATATCAACATTTATTAAAATAAAGTTATTTCGACATTATAATACGTAGTTTTAAACAAATTACTGACATGTACATTTGTAATTTAAAAGCACGTGCACCATTATGTTTTAGATGCTTGTGGATAACTAATTCCGGGTCAATTCAGTTAAAAGAATACTCCCCGGAATATTGTTTTTCCATTTTGCGTTTAGAATAACTCCATTCTCACACCCGAATGACCTCTTTTAAGTGTTAGCATATATGTATTATACATATACAAGCAATCCAGTGAGACAAATGTCTCATTTAAAAAAACAAAAAAGACCGTTTTTCAAATAGAACGCGTATTAAATAAAAACTTCCCAGACCTGGAAGGTGTCAAAGTGGTTGCCTAACCGATCGACGTTTTAAGGCGCAGAGGGTCGCGGCTCCGTTTGGCTGCTGCAACAGTTTTTTTCTACTCATGACATTGAAATCAGTCATTTTGACATTGATTCCGGTGGTTGAAATCGCATTTCAACCACTAGAGATTGAAATGTTCAGACTACCGGAATTTAAAACTATTTTACATTCAACTGTTGACAAGAAAAATGTCACTTTATGTTTAATTTTTTCTAAAGTGCATTAATTTGTTAAAATGAGTGATTTTTTGTAGACAAAATAGTATATGCAACTCGTGGTTGATAAAATTTCAACGTCTCGAGTTACTTTTTTCAACTCGCTTCGCTCGTTGAAAAAAACCACTCTCAACGTTGAATTTTTATTTCAACCACTTGTCGCATAATATACTATTTGGTTTTCTGGTTTAATAATACACATCCCTCCTAAAATTTCATAGCTAACTATTAAAATATGTTTTCTACTCATGACATTGAAATCAGTCATTTTGACATTGAGTCCGGTGGTTGAAGTTGCATGTCAACCACTAGAGATTGAAATGCTCGGACTACCGGGATTTCAAACTGTTTGACATTCAATTGATTACAAGAGAAATGTCACTTTATGTTTAATTTTTTCTAAAGTGCATTAATTTGTTAAAATGAGTGAAAATTCGTAGAAAAAATAGTATACGTAACTCGTGGCTGAAAAAATTTCAACGTCTCGAGTTACATTTTTCAACTCGCTTCGCTCGTTGAAAAAAACCACTCTCAACGTTGAAATTTTATTTCAACCACTTGTCCCATAATATACTATTATTTAATACGCGTTCTATTTGAAAAACGGTCTTTTTTGTGATTTCTCGAAAACCGGAAGTGTCACGTGACTGAAATTCGGTTCCTGACCTGACATTACCATTCCAAACGTATAACTTTAATAACTTTTTTCTCTATCTCTTACGGTTTGGCTGCTGAAACAGCGTCCCGGACGGACGGACGGACGGACAGACAAGTCTATTAGATAAAGGATTGCTAGTAGGGCTTCGGAATGCCCGAAAACATTACAGCGCCGACATAGTTTCACTTAGAGTATAACGCGTTTCGTGCGCATGCGTGAGAAATCGAACTCCGCCTTTAGAAGTGAATTTTAAACTTGACCACTTCCCCACCGCGCCGACGACGCCGACGCGCTTGCGCACAGCTCACCGTATACATTGAAGAGTTGATTGTCTGTCTCACTTCCTTGTGACCCCCCAACTCATGACCGCTAGCAATATAGTAAGTATTACATATATGAGTGTTAGTCGCTATGAAGTGACGTCATTCGGGTGCTAAAATAACTCCATTCTAGCACCCAAATGACGTCATATAACCTCAAAATAGAAAAAAAAATTATTTATAAAATGGCATGAAGCGGCAAAATAGAAAAAAAAAGTATAAAACACTCGTTGCAGTCTGCAACTTGTATTTTAATATACTATACCAGCACTAAGTACAGATTTTGTCGTACCCATTTTTAAAACTCCCATGTTTTCAATACTACTATTTACTAATAGAAATTTAGGTTTGTACTTATTGCTACTTATATTATTTGTGTACTGTAGTAATGATAGATGTTAGAAATCCAATATAATTTTGTATACAGGGTGTTCATGAATTGCAGGGACAAACTTTAAGGGGCGATTCCTTAATCAATTCTAAGATGAAAAGTTCATACAAACATGATACCTAAGCATTTTAAACAATTTTTTTTAAATCTAGGAAACGACTAGAGGTATTCGAATGAAACTTGATATAGGTTAGTATTTCATAAAGTGGCATTGTTCGGCCAAAATAAATTTAATTTATTTCCACCAGTGGCGTGCATCGGGCAGACCTCAGTTAGGTACCTTATTTTAGAAAAATCTGGTACGCCACTGTTTTTAGCCAAAAGTTCTGTAGCTATTGTAAGATTGTTTCTTATTAAATAATATTTTTAAAAACTTCTTTAAACTGTATTTTGAAAACAAAGCAGTTTAGGTGCCATTAACTGCATTAATGTCCAATGGCAGAAATTGCTGTTATAGATTTTTTCCGTTTTTCTCGAAAAAGGTTTATTCTATTAAAATAATAAAAGCTACATATTTTGTATAGTTTCAATGGACGAAGCTAAAAAACTTGTTGTATAGGCTAAAAAACAGTGGCGTACCAGATTTTTCTAAAATAAAGTAACTGAGGTGACCCCAATGCACGCCACTGGTGGATATAAATTAAATTTATTTTGGCCAAACAATGCCACTTTATGAAATACTAACCTACACCAAGTTTCATTAGAATACCTGTAGCCGTGTCCAAAATTTGAAAAAAAAATTGTTTAAACGTGAACATCCTTCTGTATCTTGAAAACAAAGCCGTTTAAGTCACATGTTTGTATGAACTTTTTAACTTAGAATTGATTAAGGAATCACCTCTTAAATTTGAAAATATTAATAATCAACCCCAAAAATCTGCCAGTTATTGGTAAATTGGTATGGTTTGTATATAAACTGTGCTTCTACTTCGTCATCTAGTGAAAGCAGCAGCAGTAATGATAGCAGTCAGGGTCAGCAAATAGCAAAACGTATTTTTCTACTAAATAAGCACAAGAAAAAGTGCTACGCCCATTCCAAATCAAATCGTGCTTTAAACGGAAGAACACCCTTAACGTAAGAGATCAAATAACATTTACAAAAGCAAAAACCGTAAGTGATAATAGCTTTATTCATGTATCCACACTCGGCAGTCAGTGACAACAAATATAATTACACTAATTCCTGAATTTGATCTGACAATCATGAAAATTAATGGTTGAATGGGCGGATTGGTATTATCAATATACACTTCCCTCCAAAAAACCGGATCATTTTTTTTAAATATATTTTTATACAACATTTTTAAATGTCTTCCAACTGAACATCTATGGGACATGTTGGGACGACGTGTTAAGAAACGCTTGATAGTGCCCGATAATTTTTAATAATCTTCGGGTTGTCCTCTCTGAAGAATGGGAATTAATACCACAACAGCTTCTCCAAGACCTCATAAACAGCATGCCACAATGAATGGAAGCTGTAATAAGAGCTAGAGGTGGAAATACACAGTACTAATCAAAGTTGAATTGTTTTTTTAAATTTTTTGAAATCAAATTGTTGTTTTTCATATTACATATCTTTTCATTTTCCTGATCGTTTAAATAAAAAAATTGCTATTTTTTATTATTATCTTTACTATATCATTAAGCAATACCTACATAAGTATAAAATGCATATTCAGACATTTGAAAATTATCTGTTGTATAAAAATAATTATTTTTATCATGATCGTGATTCATGCGTTGTATATTAACTAATTACTGGCTTACGTTGTCTCTCTAAATTGTCTTCTATCCTGAGCGTTCCTGATATTTTCTTCTAGGTTGGTACCAGTCAAACCCTCCACCTCGTCAAGCCATCTTCTAGGCAGTCTTCCTAGATATTAATAAAATTCTCCATAGTTATGTTTTTTTCGATATTTTATAATTGCTTATATTTTTTAAGGATTATTTAGAAATTATGTCATGTCATCATCAAACCCACACATCTGTATCTTCATCACCTACAGATTTTTGAGTTTGACTATAGCATTAAGTATAAGCCATCTCCAGTCACAGACCCGGGACTCCCGGCCAAACAAGCCATACGATAAATAAATAAATAACAAATGTGTGCATTTTGTCCTTGATAGATTTAAAAATTGCCGCTCGTTGATTTAATTGTGCTACCAAACACCAGAGGCACTGTAAACATTTACAAAACCTAACATCTGCATAAGGCACGTATAAAAGTTTAGGTTCAGACTGCAGTATAAATTCTGGAGGTCGCGGGTTTCATTTCCCTGGCCGTCTGCTCTGATTTAGGTTTTTAGGTAGTTGTCCTGAGGCGAATGCCGGGGCAGTACTTCTCCACCTTTCTGATCTCTCTTCATTCTCCACTCCTTCTTTCTCTCGCCCATCCTATAATTCTCGTTCTTGGCTGAAGAGGGATGCAAGGTCCCTATAGCAGCCCGTCTCCAGTTGGGGGAATTGAAATGACCCTGAACCTTTACCTTGCAGCATAAGGTCTTGCCTATTGCACATGTTCGCCAGTGTGATTTTGATTAGTTGATGCTGTACCCGAAGCTAGATGGATTCACATCATCTAAAGAAGCAGTGGTTTCAAACAATCCACCAGCAATTCACTGTGTCGTTCTAACTTGTTGCAGCCTTTGATAGTTTTTTTAATTTGAATGCCACATAAGATACTGTGTATTGTTCTAGCTTGGCCTTATAGTCGGTTCTAGAGATCCTAAGAATGATCAATACTCTGCAAACTCTCCCATCAAAGGCAAGTTAGCAAGGTTGGTTCCCATAATCTCCTTGTTCGTCATATGTTAAATATATAATATGGATCAAAAATGTATGTCAAATCAGGCTTGCCCAACTCTTAGTAAACTATATACAGGTTCTCTAGTGTCAATGGAATCTAAAACTCAAAGTTTAACGAGATCTCTAAGTTGACAATCGATATCAATGTCAAATGTTTGGTTATGCACGTGTTATACCATTACCAAATAGTAAAGAGTTGTTTCATTGCTCCTTTAACGTTAAATATAATAAAATAAATAGTAAGTTTCAAATAACTTTGCATTTATTTTTTGAACACATAAAAAACATAAAAACTGTAGTATCTGTCTTCTCAGTGGTTTAGAATGCAAATTAGTAAAAGTGTTTGAATCTGTTCGTATTTCTTCAGTCTTTTCTACAGATTTCATACGCTGGAAGTATGCCTTTATGTGCAATAGTCGGTCCGTTTCGCTTAAACAATTTCTGTAGCATTTGATAAATATAATTTCGTGATTAATTTGACATTATCTGAATCCAGACAAAATAAGCTTTCCATTGGTTTAAAAATCATTGAGAAATATTCAAAACTAAGCTTGTGAATGCGATGTACGCATGAAATTCATAAAGTTTTGGATTAAAAAAATATAATAGAATAGATTTTTATTTGTGAGAATCTCAGTTTGTACATAAATAAATAAAGTATAATAATCTTTCTTGAAGTGAGATAACAAAAAGTACTGAGTACTTGTCCTTGGTATTCATATAAGTAAAATAAAATAAATCTTAACAACCAAACAATTGAATTTATAATTAACTTTATGTAGAAATAATTTTAAATGTAAAAAGAAAAGAAATACTCGATCCTAGAAAAAACTCGGAAAATATTTTTTTGTCTACTTTTTTGCAATTGCAAAAAGAACGGAGCTCTCCACATTCAGATCTGCAAGGTCATTCCAGATGGTGTACATTTTTTTTTAAACCATATCTTCGAGTGCACACCATATGATCGAATTTATGGTCCCTGATTCCTGACTAAAAACTAATTGTCCCAACTCGTGTAATTCTAGTGGCCAGTCTTGCGTTAGGCTTCGTAGATGGTCTCTTGCTTCCTGGTAGTCTGGGCAGTTCTGGATGCGGTGTTCTGGGTTGTCCTTCTGCCCTGAGCACCTATCGCAGTTTGAGTTTCCCCTTTTCCCTATCCTGTACTTAAGCTCATTTGTCTCTCCATGCCCCGTTAATATGCGTGTTCTTTTAGATATATTTATGTCTGTTCCCGTGAGTGATTCTACCCTCGGTAAGAAGAGGTACATATTTTCCCCTGTTGTGCATTGGTCCCATTCCTCCTGCCAGTCTTCTATTATTACTTCCCTTATGGCCTTTTGGAGCGCACCTTTGTTTTCTTAGTTTCCTCTGTCCACTATCCCGTCATTTAGGTTAGTGGTTTGGTTGGTTTTGAGACTTCTTTTGGCATGCTCCTCTTCTGCTCTTAGGTGCAATGGTGGTTCTCCCGTGAGGACACCCGCTGCATCCATAAGTCCTCAGGACTTTACTTGTTATTTCCTTTACGTGTTGGTCAAAGTTTAGTTTTTGGTCCAGGTGAATTCCTAGGTACTTTGTAGTTGTTCCCCTTTTTACGTTTTTTCCCTTTATTTTTATTGTTGCTGATCTAGTTAGTTTTCCCTCCATGGTCATACATACAGTTTTGGTTTCTGAGATTGTTAGCTTCTGACTATCTGCCCATCTTTCTAGTTTTGTTGTTGCGTTTCTTGCTTTCCTTTCTAGATCTAGTCTGTTTGTTGTTTTCCTCAACGAGGATTACGATGTCGTCGGCATATGCTACAATCTTTTCCTCTTCCTGTCTTTCTAGGAGCGGGTCTACCGCTAGATTCCATAATAGGGCTCCCAGGATAGATCTTTGTGGACACCCTTTACTCGGTATTATGGTTGCTTCCTGCGTGAGGGAATTTAGCGTAATTTTTTAGTTTGAAAGATAGCTCTTGATTATTCCCATGATTTTGTGCGGGAGTTGTAGGTGGTGTAACCTCACTATAGTGGATGGCCACCAAAGATTGTCAAACGCCTCGCTGACATCTATGAAGATGCCTGTGATGTGCTTACTCTTTGAGTTTTTAACCATGTCAAGCACTTCGTGGATGGCGTACTCAGTGCTCCGTTCCTTTCTAAAGCCGTATTGTCTGTTGTAGTGTAGGTTTTCTTCTGGTATGTGTTAATGTTATTTTTTTCTTTGTAGTCTTTTCAAAAAGTTTCGCATAGGTAGAAGAGCTATGGGTATCAAAGACTTAGGATCTGCTGGGTCTTTGTTTGTACCCTTAAGTATTGTCTCCAGGTTCCCTGCCTTCCACTTTTCCACGAAGACTTTAGCATCATGCAGTAGTTTAATATTCTTGCGAGTTAGTTTTCAGTTTCTTTAATTGTGATTTTAATTATTTTGCCATGGATTTGATCCCACCCTGGCGATTTCTTGTTTTTGATATGCCTTGCCGCCTTGATGGCGTCTTCCTCCGTAATTTCAGTGTCTTCTTCTTTATTTCCTGTTGCCAGAAGAGCCTGTTTTCTTATTTCCGTGTACTCATCTTTTTCCCCTTTTTCCTGGTCTTCCGGGAACATTCTTTGCAGCATGTAAGCCAACGTTTCCTCCATTGTGTCTGTGTCAGTCCTCCGTGTTTAGTTGTCACCCTTATCTCTTTCATTCTTATCTTCTCTGCGGCCATCTTGTACGTCGTGCCCCACGCTCTGCTTAGGTCGTTTCTGACAAAGTTGTTCCAGTCTTTTGTTCTGGTTTTCAAAATTCCTTTCCTGTACTGGTCTTTGCTTTCTGTATACCTTGTTTGGTATTCTCTCTTGTCCTCAGGTGTTCTTGCCTTTTGTACTTTCCTTCTTGTGGCTACGGTTTCTTCCCGCTTTTGTTCTGTTTGATTTGTCCACCATGACGGCTTATTTTTGAATTGCCTTCTCTTTGTTAATGTTGTTATATATTTTGAATGCCTGTTTTTAATCTTTCGATTCTTTCATCTACATGTTGTTCTGTAGGTCTCCACAACACTCTTTCCAGCTCTCCCATCAAGATTTCGGTTTTTCCCTGAGCTCTTCCATATTTATGTTCGTCAGGGTGTACTTCGGTTTCTCTTCGTTCCCTTCGTTCCTTCTTTCAATATCTGTTTCTACTTGTAGTGTGGTCAAATTGTGGTCACTTACTGTTTCGTTTCATGTACATTCCATTTTCTTACTTTGTTTAAAGTTGGATTATTGGTTAGCGTTATATCTATATTGCTTTTTCCGTTGACTGTATGGAAGGTGTACGGTTGATTTGGCTCATTTACTACATGCAGGTTGTTCATGCTTTTAAAGTCAATTACTTCGTCGCCTCTATCATTTGTCTCGTTTGCGTGCCACAGTGGATCTTTGGCACTGAAGTCCCCTCCTACTATTAGTAGCTGTGCTGTTTTGGTAGCTTCTTCCAGCTTGTATAGGTGCTCTTCCATCTCATGACTTGGGGGGGGGGGGGCAGTAAATGCTCACCATTCGATATTCCCTATTTCTAGTTGAGATGGTGGCAGTGGCTACATATTTATTTGTGTGGTTTTTATTCTTGATTGTGTCAATGTCAGGGTTGCAGATTATAATTACCGAGTAAAATCTCTCGTTTATTTGTTTGGATATGCACTTTAGTTTGCATAGCCCTGGTATCTGGTGTATGTTTGTTCTCTTATTTAGTTTTGTGTATGGTTGTTTTATTAAAATTACGTCTAATCCGTGCTTTAAAGCAATTTTATTTATCTCTAGTGTTGCTGCCTTGCCATTTTGTAGGTTTATTTGCCGTATGTTTAATTTTATATTTGCGTTAGTATTCATAATGTGAGAGCGAGGATACGGAAGCTCTAACCTTCCGCCTTGCAGGCCAAGCTTCTTCATGGGGTGTTAGTGCCTCACCATTATTATTATTATTATTATTATTATTATTATTCATAATTTGTGTTGTTTATTGGAGATGTTAGGCGTTTCTCATATTGTGGACAATGCTTGCTATCTACCAGGTGATTGCATTCCGCTTTCTTAAGTTTAATTAACTCTTATGCAGTTTATACACTTTAAACTGTCGTCTTCTGTTAGTTTGCATTTATTTGGCTCATGGTTTCCTGCGCATATTCCGCAGGTTTCCTCTTCCTCCTTACATTCTTTGGATAGGTGTCCAAATCTATGACATTTAAAGCAGCGCTTGACGTTGATATAGTCTTTCAGATTAAGTCTGTAAGTGTCTATATACTTTTTCATTTTTTGCTAATATGTTTCTTGCTTTGGGCGTCAACTCTACGACCCAATGCACGTGCTTTCATTCCTCCTTACCAAATTTGTACACCGGCTTTACTTCTTCTTCTGTGATGTTATCCGTTTCGCTTGTGTTTTGTTTTATTATTGCCTCTGTAATGTCCTCTGCGGTCAGTTCTACGGGAATGCCGTATATTGCCATTCTTGGATTAAATTTGTCTTGCTTCTTTGCCTTAAATCCAGCGTCTTGTATTGTTTTGCTTTGCAGCACTTTGCTGATGCTGTCGTCAGGCGACTCAATTATTATTACCCTATTTTTAAATTTTATTATTCGGTCTATCTTCAGTGCAAGCCTTCTTGGGTTTAGGATTTGTAATACCTTATTTTTGGTGTCTTCACTGGTTCGGCTCTTCTTATTGTCTTCATTAGGCTCAATTACTATTTTAATTGTCTTTTTGGGTTTGTTTTTCGCATTCCTGGTGCGTTTATCCTACTTGCTATATTTGCGTAGATCGGTCTCAGCTGCTGTTCTTTTTTGGCGTTTTCAGCTATCTGTCTCACTTTCTCCAGCACTTCGTCTTGGATGCTTTTTCCTGTTTCCCATTTGTTTGCGGCCTGAAATATTTCAATCACGTTGTCTTGGATTTTATTCATTGTCTGCCTCATCTTCGCTTTTATTGCTAGTGTTTCTATGCATAATTTGCTATCCATATGCTGCTCAACCTCACTAATGGTTGCCAAGATTGTTGCATTTTTAAAAATGACTCGCACGTTTGTGCAGAACCCACTAGCCGAGGCTGGATACGCCATAGTAGGAGCGGCGCTGTCCATGCTTCGACCTGTGTTTGTAACAGGAGGCAGCCGAGTGTCATGGGGCCTGGACACAACGCCCACTGGTCACAACGTCCACCACCTACTATGGCAACCATTTTGGACACAACGTCCACCGCTATTTTTGGTCTTAACGTCCACCGCCACAACGCCCACTCTGGTCACAACGTCCACCGTCGCATTTGGTCATAACGTCCACCTTGGACACAACGTCCACCGCCACAACGCCCACTCTGGTCACAACGTCCACCGGCGCCTGTTGAGAATAACATTTTATGGCGTTGGTCGTAACGTCCACCCTGGTCACAACGTCCACCGCCATAACGCCCACTCTGGTTACAACGTCCACTTTCAAATTTGGTCACAACGTCCACCTTGGATACAACGCTCACCGCCATAACGCCCACTCTGGTCACAACGTCCACCTTCGCATTTGGTCACAACGTCCACCTTGGACACAACGTCCACCGCCATAACGCCCACTCTGGTCACAACGTCCACTTTCATATTTGGTCACAACGTCCACCTTGGACACAACGTCCACCGCCATAGCGCCCACTCTGGTCACAACGTCCACCTTCGCATTTGGTCACAACGTCCACATTGGACACAACGTCCACCGCCATAACGCCCACTCTGGTCACAACGTCCACCTTCGCATTTGGTCATAACGTCCACCTTAGGCACAAGGCCCACTTTTGTTTAACTTGTTATTTAATCAACATTTAACTGCCTTCTTTAATTCTTTTTGTCTAATGTTGTTTAAAATTTGAAAATGTAGAGTTTCAACTATTTTCTCCGCATTCTTAACGGTTTTCTCTCTATTTTATGATGGTTTTTCTCTAGCGTATGCATTTCCGGCTCGTTTCTCATATAAATCGGTAGGTATACGAAGGATAAGGGCCCTATTATAACACTAAATATACCTAAACATTCATTGGTTTGCGATACACCTCATTCGAAAAAAACATTTCCTGATTTTTTATTGTACCAGTAGGTAAGTATTTACAAGTCCCTAAAAACTAAAAATAAAAGAGAAGGTTGACGTCACTGAAAAAAAGTGGTTATACCGGGTGAGTCATTTTAATCTTTGGACGCGTTTATCCAGTGAGGGAAGCAAGATGGTGAAAAATACCGGGGTGAAGGGGGACAACTTTTGGCACCAAAATTCACTCCCCCGCGGGGAGGGGGGTCAAATTTCAAATGGAACCCCCCATTTTTTTCCATGGATTCGGTGTCCTGATAAAAAATATGAAATTTTTGTCCGGGTTTAAAATTCAATTTAGGTCATACTAAACCACCTTTAGAAGATATCGTTGCCGGTATCGAAAGTTCAATTGCCACTTTAGACGAACAGTCTAAAGAATTTATCAGAAGAGCTTGCAAAATTAAAATTTCGGAAAACCTGAAAGATAGAAAAGGTGAAACCACTCAATCAATTAAGAAAGACCATGAACTTATTAAGGGATTGCGCAACAAGGGATGTTTTTATCTAAAGGCTGACAAAGGTAATAAGACTGTTATTTTAGATAAACAGGATTATTTTGATAGAGTAGGTACATTGCTTAACAATGGACCCTACAAAGCATTAAAAAAGTCTCCCCTAAGGAGCATGATTGTCAAAACACAGGATGTGATGAAGTCCTGTCCTACACTTATTACTCCAGCCCTTAGATATAAGCTGACTTCTTCTAATCCAGAAATGCCAAAAATGTATTGTTTACCTAAAATACACAAGCCAGGTAAATCGATTAGACCTATGGTATTAACTCCCCGACTTACCTTCTATCTAAATGGTTAACAAATGAATTTAGAAACTTGCCAAAACTTCAAAATAGTTTTTCGGTCGAAAACTCGCTGGAGTTTATAAATAAAATTAAAGATTTGAAACTTGGTAAAAGCGAGATTCTAGCTTCATTTGACGTGTGTTCTTTGTTTCCAAGCGTAGCAGTCCCACAAACTATGACTTATCTGAGGGAATTACTTACGGATAATAAGTTAGATTCAAACAAAATTGATGAGTTTGTCAGATTAGCTACACATTGCATGTCCCAGAATTGCTTTCAAATAGATGGAAAATTCTATGAACAGCACGAAGGAACAGCAATGGGAAACAGCCTTTCCCCTTTCGTTGCCAACCTTTTTATGTCAAAATTCGAAACTGAATTTAAGAATAACACAGAGTATTTCCCAAGGATTTGGTTTAGGTATGTGGACGACATTTTTGCTGTTTTTGATTTATCTAAATGTAGTATTGGTCATTTTTTGAATCAATTAAATTCAAAATTTCCTAGCATAAAATTCACATATGAAATGGAAAACGAAGGACAACTACCATTTCTAGATACCTTAGTAATAAGAAATAAAAATAAGTTGGAATTTGATGTTTATAGAAAAGAAACCAATGTAAATAGATTCATTTTAGCGGATTCAAATCATTGTTTTCAACACAAAATGGCTGCTCTAAATTTCTTGGTGCATAGATTGTTAACCTTTCCTTTAAACAAAGATCGATATATCATTGAACTTCAAACCATAAAAAGCATCGCTGTGTACAATGGTTTCTCTTCTAAAATTATCGATAATTTGATTAGGAAACAAAAAACAAAATTGCACGTTTGAAATTCCACAACTCTTGTCAGTCTTAGAAGTGAAACACTCAAGTACATCAAAATTCCTTTTCACCCGGCTACAAAGGGCCTAGCAAACATTTTTAAAGAATCGGGCCATAAAGTTGTGTATGGTTGAAACAACAATATTAGAAATTTGTTGGGAAATCCGAAAGACAAACTAAGGACTTTAGAGAGATCTGGAATTTACGAAATTAAATGTTCCCATTGTGATTCTAAATATATTGGGCAAACACGTCGTAGTTTTGGTACCAGGTTTAAAGAGCATTTAGCTCATTTTAGATTCAACAGATTCGAAAAATCGAGTATAGCCCAACATATTTACGAAGGTCATAGTATTAAAGAGAACGACCTAAAAATTGTAAAGGCTTTAACTTCAACAAAACAACTAAATTCTTTTGAAAGCTTCGCCATTTTTAAGAACCGAGATAATAAACTTTTGAACAAAGATGCTGGACCAATCCCGTCTTCAGTCTTATATCATTTGTTGAAATTAAATTGACGTTGGCCAAGTTCATTGGCCTCCGGCCACACCTCTGCGTCAGACAGTATAAATAGATGTAACATGCGCGCGCTCGTCCACTTCCATTTGCGATTTGGTCGCGAACACGTCGCCTTTCCGCTGTGTAAGTTTTCTTAGCTAAAGATGATGACAGCGTGGCTATCGAAATACGTATTTAGCAGTTGTTAAATATATTTGTGGTGAGGGGTTTTAACGAATTTGTGATATTTTCGAACCACAGGCTCCAGCAGTTTTTATTTAGTTTCTTTGTTCTTGCTTTTAGACACCGCAAAGGAGCTCTTACAAGCAATATCTAGGGCTTTTTCATACCCTTCTAAGGTTTGTTCAGCGTTCCCACTTCCAGTGTTTACGAATTTTTCCTCTAATTCTTTATCTACGGTTTCTATGTTTTTGTTTTCACTATTTACCATAAATATTTTGCATATTTCTCTGGTTATATTTCTGTCAAATTTACGCCATGCATCGTCTTTAATTATATATCGCATTTTAGACTGTTGAAAACTCTATGTTGTATATTGGCTTTCAAAATTTATATTAAATGATATCAAAGTGTGGTCGGAACAGCTTTCTTCATTGCCGTTTGTCCAATTAATTACCTGCCGAACTAGCTTGGTGTTCGTTATTGTTAGGTCAATAGAACTTGATCCTCGACTTGTTTGAAACGTTGGAATCCCTGTATCTTCATTCATGATGTATAGTCGCTTAGTCATAATAAATTCTTTAATTTTATTGCCTCTACTGTTTGTTAATCTAGCATACCATGTTTTGGATCTGGCATTACTGTCAATTGCTAATAAAAAACCATTGCTCTTTGTTACTTTTATTATTGATTTTAGTTTTTGCAGACTTACTTCTATGTCATCGTTGATATCGAGGTACATACTAACTATATGAATATGACAATTATTATAGTTTGTCTCTATCAATGCACAGTCTTCGTTAGATAGTTGAGTAATCTGCAGTGGTTGTAACTTTTTATTAATAATTATTGCTGCCCTCTTTTTTCCGGTTCCATAACTATAGACAGTGTAATCAGACGGAATGCCTGCTACCCTATTATTAATGTTATAAGATTCTTGTACCAATGCCATGTCCATATTGTTCGTATCCATTATATTTATCAGATTATGTTTAGCTGCTCTACTATGTTGTAGATTGATTTGTAAACACTTAATTAAATTATTACTTGCTTTCTGTTTAGCTCTTGTATTCTTGTCATGTAATAAGTTGTGATTTATACTTTGCGAATGCTGTTGGTTGTTTATTAAAATTATTTAAATCTAATGTTTTGCTTATATTTACTAAGAGTTGCTTGAAAACAAGGGCAATTTTTGTCTAGCGATGAGTTACTTTCATTAAACTTCTCATTTCTAGTGTATTTGTTATAATTTATGCAATTAATACATTGATGTTCATTCTTGTTAGCTTTGCAGTGTTTTAATTCCTGCTCGTTCGAACATAATGGACAAGTCAACATACCTTTGCAGTTAACACGACTCGATGCCGTGGCCTCGTTGGAGGGCGGGCGAAGGTTAACTCCTGCTGGCGACTGTTGTTGATAGTGCCCTGGCAACTCAGTCGGCAATTGGCGCTTTCCCCGGTAGGCGGGGTCAGACCAGAGTGCGAGAGAGAGAGAGAGAGAGAGAGAGAAAAAATTATATTTACAGAGGTTTATTTTACTAATATATACATGTAAGGTTAGATAGTTAATTAAGGCTTGAAGACTCCTTCGGCGCGGTGTCCTCGGTTGGTAGCCCGGTGTTCTCCCTTTAGTGGGGAGGGGCGCGTGAGCCGGGGACGACGGCGTTGGGAGTTCGGCGCTCGGCATCGCTGGTTCGTCGAACCGGGAGTGGGGCGCCTGGACGGAGACGACGGGCGACGGCGGTGTTAGCGGTGGCTGCGCGGGATGCGTGCCGGTGAGGAACGGAGGGGCGGCCGGGGGCGGTCGCGAAGCTGCTTGTTCAGCCGCGGGTCCCTCCTGTGGTAGTATGGTGTAACCCTGACCTCCCTTCGGACCGGTTGGGCCACTTTGGGAATTGGGGGCGGCGACTCGGCTCTGTGGGGAAACAGTAAGTCTCCCACAGGGACTACAATTCCCGCGTTTTCTCGACGCTAGGATGCAGCTCTAGCTCCACGTCCAATTTCTGGGGGCGGCAGAAGACCTGGCGCTGGCTCCAGCGCTGGGGGGCGGAGGCCTGTCGGTGTTCGGGCGTGCAGGGCTTCCTGTCCCGTGGGCGTGTTCTGGAGTTCCGGGGTCCGGGGACAGTGCTGTGGGGAGGCTGCGTCCGTCCGGAAGACGGCTGAACCTGCACACACCGACGAGCCTCGAGGGTCAATGGCGACTCGGGGTCGGGGGTGGGTGAGGGGCCGAACAGGTGCTGGAAGGTTTCCTGGAGTCTGAAACGAAAACAAAATAGAAGGATTAGTGCGGGGGGCGTCCTCGGAGAGGGAGGCTGAAGGCGACATCTCGTGGAGCGGGGGGGGACGTCGTTACTCCATGGAGGCGGTGGCAGCTCTCGGGGGTGGCTCCGCGGGTTCTATGGGCTGGGGGCCTGGCCGGGAAGGGCGGCAGGGCTGCTGGCTGGTATCCGGGACGTCTCTAGGGGGCGGTCGACTTGGCAGGCAAGTTGGGCTGCTGGATCAGGCTGAAGACGAAGTTGCAAGTTATGTAAATTCCACTAAGTTTCAAGAGCTCGGTGAGCACCACTGGAGACTAAGTTCAATTGGGGTTGGAGTGGACTGGTTCCGATGATAGCTGCTGGACACTGGCTGCTGGATACTGGATACTGATGACTGATGACTGGTACCGATGCCTTTCTCAAGAATCCCGGGGTTTATAAAGGGCTTGCCGGCTTTGTCTTCCGACTCCTCGCTCGCTATTGGCTGAACGGCAGTGGGGCGCTTGCTAATTCGATGTGAATTTGATTCGCGGGTACTATCTCCGCGGCGTGAAGTTCCATTTTGTCGAAAACATATGCATTGTTTTCGTCTTCTAAAAACTTGAATTTTAAGCCCTGACTCGATATATTTTGCTAGCATATTAACAAAGTTAAGATTTTTAATTTATTTCTAAACCAGAAGTAGCTCGACTGTGACTCTGATTTCCTATACGCCGCGGCGTTCGCGGGCTTATTAGCGGTCGGAATTGATCACTCGTACTTGCATTGATTAGGTTGTTTTTTGCTCTTTATAATGAGTACAAGCCTGACCTAGTTTGCTCATATAGTAACAAAATCGCATTTTTTGCTATTGCTTTCCGCTGCTCTAACTTATCCGTGTTTCGGGCAGGCGCGGGAGCTCCGTTTTTTTTTTTTTTTCTTTCAGCTTGCCCGGCGGGCGTGGTTGCTTTTCCGAATCCTAAGGTGGCTTGTGTTTTTCTTTTAATTAACCATCGCGACGTGGTTTTTTATTGTTCTTTGATTTTAACGCGAGTTTAAAACCCTCCTCTATTCCAGGCTATCAGGCGCCGGCGTTTTATTAATGCCCTTTAGTTTTATTTTCCAAACTGCATATTTTGCTGGACGCTGCAACCTTCGAAAGCTTTTACTGTTTTATGGCGTTGTTATTTCGCCAATTTGTGTACTTGGGGACGTTTTTTCTCCTGATGAGGGCGGCGGATTGATTTATATTTTTCCATACTCGCTGGGCTTGTTCCCCCTGACCTTATAACAAAACAACAGCACCTAAATTTGTGTAATCGGGGTTCTTTTTAATTGCTGCGAGGGCTTGCATTCGCGGTCGAATTGTTGTCGAGCTGTCATCTTTACTTTGATGTGTTTATGAGGGTTACGGGCCGGGCGGTCTTGCTGGAGCCCCTTGTAATCTTTGAAGCGGCTTTTGTTATGCAGCTGTGAAAACTGCGTCTTTTCGGTTTGAGATCTAGTAATTAATGCCGCGTACTGATCCTTATTGCGCGACGAGGGCGTAACATAATTACATATGATAATGGAGGCCCTCGCGAATCTCCGGATCATATCAGTCTTTAGCTTGATGATTAAATTTACTGCATTTGTAGCATATTTTAACTAGTCACTTTAGACCGATCATGAAGATACTATCTTAAAACACCCTGGACAAGTAACAGGTGGCCGCTGCTGCAGGGGTCCCTCGTGGAGCCGCAACTTCCCATACACACAGAGTGAGCTCCCGTAAGTAACTTTTTAACGAGATTTTCCCCTCCCTGCGATTCTGTTGGTCCGCGGAAGGTTTTGAACTCTCTGACCTCCCCGCCCCCCGGTCAAGCCGCTTTGGGCTTCCCCTATGCGCCACTTGGGGACGCGCCCGGTAAGGTTTACAGGTATCCCCCTCGAGTGTTTTAATTAGGCAGTTGGATTCCCCCGGTCCGTGCTAGTTCTGGCTGCCGAAGAGGCTACCCGAGATCAGCGCGAACCAATCGCCGGGACCTCGCAGCAAGGAAGTTTCGCAGGAGGCGAACGCACGGGATTGAGCTCGGATCCAGGAGGGCGTGGAAACCGCGCAAACGCGACCTCGCACCGCCCCCATCACGTCGCCCAGGCACGGCATGTGCCCCGATCCTCAAAGCCAATCTTTATCCCGAAGTTACGGATTCGATACATTATTCTATCGACTAGAGGCTCTTCACCTTGGAGACCTGCTGCTGCCTGCTCCAAACCATATATCTCTGCTACATGATTCCATGGAACTCGAACCCTCATGCAGAAAAGAAAACGCTTCCCGGATCTCCTGACGGCGTCTCCGGGTCATCTTGGGTTACCCCGATGAGCTCTCTATCTCTCTCTCTCTTATTAACGGTTTAGCTGCCAGATTCCGGAATAGGAACCGGATTTCCGTTCGCCCCGAGGGTGCGTAGCGTTCGTCCTATACACATAGAGTACTGTACTTCACAAAACAATACCTAATCTGTACTTTTACGAGCACCTTCATCAAGATCGGTTTTCGCCTAAAATCGACTGACTCGTGTGCAACGGCTGTTCACACGAAACCCTTCTCCACGTCAGTCCTCCAGGGCCTCGTTGGAGTATTAGCTACTACCACCAAAATCTGCACCGACGCGACGGCGGCTCCAGACGGGCTCTCGCCCAGTCCTTCTGTGATAGGATTATCACCGCTCTGCCAATTGCATTTGACCAGCAATTTGCTGGTACCCACGATTAACCATAACTAACAATACAAGAAAAAGGAAGATTATGCAGCTTTATGATTATATTTCGGAGTTATTTTTAATTCCACACATTTATAAGTACCATCTCTCCTATTTTCTGCAATAAAGATTAGTCGATTTCTTGTACACATTTTTTCAGAAATTAGAATTCTCAAATTCTTCCGAATCTACTATAATTTTCAAATTATTGTATATTATACAGGGTGTTATGGAAATAAGCGCAAATATTTTAACCAGTGATACAACTCACCAAAAGGAACAACTTTTCTATTTATCGTATTTCATTTAATCGCATATTTTTTCAATCATTTATCTCCCCGAAATTTGACGAGCCGCTTGGTAAGCAAATCTAAGTTAAAGGTGAACGACACAAGTATATTAAAACTGCAAAGGGTTTGCACAAAAAACATGCAGTCAATAACTTACTTACCTCGATTGATAAAGTACGTTGGTGACCAGATGTGAACTATATATATATATATATATTCAAAGTTCAAAATTCCAAGTTTAAAACCCGCTGGCTTATATCGCATTTCTTGTTCTTGCGGCTAAAGTTACATTGGACAGACTGGCCGTTCCGTTAATCTAAGACTGTAGGAATATAAAGCGATTGCAAACACAAACGCATTACAAAATCAGCCGTAGCTGAGCATACGTTTACAAATGGACACACCTTAGAATTTGAGCACGCCAGAGTTGTTACAGTACAAAACTGTTTTTACGACACCTCCGATTAAGGAGTGCCAGTAACCTATGTCACGTTCGGAAAAATGTCACTGCTTGCCCTAAATACTCAAGGACAGGTTAATAGGCACGGCTGAGTACGCTCAGAGAAATGGGCGTGGCTCTATGGACAGGACGCCATAGGGACAAGCCTAACGACATATAGAGGGTGTCGATAAATAAGAGGGCGCCACGGGTTTCGGTTATAGGGGGTGATCCCCGCGTCTGACAGAAACTCGGGGCCCAAAGGGCCAGACGGGGCTGGAAGGTGTGTAGCTTTGGAGCACCCTGCAAACGGCGACCAGAGAGTCGGGACTTACCTTGCCGCTCACAAAATTCCACCAGGATTCACTTCACATAAATCCTATACAGAGTGCCGCTCGGGCAATAACATGACACAGTATTATAAATATATAAATTGAAACACAGCATAAAGAAAACGCATTGGTAACATTTAACAAATGAAGTATATTGTTCTTCAAACGCACACAAACTTCATAAAGTTTTACATAAATGGGTGCATCTTCATGGTCATAAACAATCATGGTTAGTAAACAGTGACGCGTAACATGATCCCCAAGCACGCTGCTTATCAGCAGGGCGCGCTGGAGTTTTAACAACGGAAAGAGGCTGAGCCCTACAACTGTAATTGACTCGAGATTTCGCCAGAGGGGCGCTATTCATACATCACATCGCCATGCATAGGGAATAGTGCTAGACTGCGCGCGGGTTGCTAAAAGGGCAGCGCTCGAACTGTTCAACTTAAGGACGCCACTGGGCTGCAAATTCATAGCGCGCTGCAGTTCACAAATGAGTGCAACAACCGGCACTAGGTTAACATTCCCGCGGCGGTATTCTCACGCTCCGCGAGTCGGTGACTTTAACATGCGGTTCGTGCAGATCAAAACGTTACAATTACAAATACCTTAGCCTTTCCTGGGTTCCCTGATGGCACGGGGCCGTCTGCCGGGAAGCTGCCAAAGCTATCGAAGCGGGGGAAGGCGGTATCTCGTTGCGAAAGGGGATCCCTTCAAAGCGGCACTTGCTGCAGGGACATCGGAACGTCGGCGATAGTGGGGATTAATACATTTTTCGATAGAGCGACGGTGAATGTAGAGGGTTTGACAGAAAACACTGGAATACACACAGTTTTACCAGGGATAAGTCGTCCTCCGACAGGCGGTGAAAAGGGACTAACGTCCGACTTGAAAAACGGTAAACCGAAGGACGCCTGGAATCATCAGGCTACACAAACAAAACCAACTCCCGACACCTCGTAACCTTCACAGTCAACGTCTCACGTAAGAGGCTCACAATAACAGGAACTCGCTGATCGGGAGATTTACTTTCGCATACGAAACATAGCAAACGGGGGTCGCCAGCCCCCACAGCACAAGGCCGCAGAGAACGGCGAAAAACACCACGCGTCAAAACTACTTGTACTTCAAAAGTTCGGAACAGAATCCTCGTTCAAAACACGCTTCTCCGCAAGAAAACGGGAGGGGTGACCTGTATTTCGCTCCCAAAAACCGATCGATAATCAACTGTTGCTCTAAGCCAGACTAAAGCGAGACAAAACACTCATTCTCTCATTCCGGCTAACGCAAACTTTTAAATCAAACGAAATCATTTACTTCCAAAAATTGAGCGTCTGTAGCAAAACTAACAACCGCAGACCGGATCGATCAGGGACACACAATTCGCCACACCTGCATTAAACCTGCATAATTTCAGAAAACGCGCTTGTACAGCGTGCGTCAAAACTTGAATACAATTTCTCTACTGTTTCCAACACAGTACTTGCCAGAATACTTCACTACTTCCCGCGAGTGATACGTAACGTGAAGCCATAGAAATAAAAAAACATCCAAATAATATAAACAGGGAAGACGGTTTTAAGCTTAGTAAAACGTGGACTTCTATGATACACTATCTAAAGCATTACAACCACTGTGCGTCATACGGCCACGCCCCACGGATTACGTTGCACTCGAACGACCAATCAGCGTTACGTCACTCCCCGCGCCTGGCACAGAGGACATGACCATCGCGCGGTTTCTTGCTCAAGTTCAAAAGGTGCAAGATACATTAAGCCAGATAATGCTGGGGAGCATATTTTAGATAGAAGAAGGTAGTGATCCGTCCTGATTGATTGTGCCCTTCAAATATCGAAGCACACGCTTAGCAGCTATCCAGTGCTCCTTTCCGTAACAACTGTTGAACTGACCCAAGTAACTGACAGCGAAACTAATGTCAGGTTTAGTTAAAATCGACAAATACTTTAAAGCACCTATTAGCTCACGGTAAGGCAAATCTTCCTCAGGTGGTTCTTGACTTTTTATAAGTTTTACACCCGGATCCATAGAAGTGCAAACAGGTTTCGGATCGATCATTCCGAATCAATTTAATACTTTGTTGATGTATCCAGTTTGATGCATAGAAATTATATTGTCGGTTCTACGGTTCTACTGATCTCTATTCCCAGACGGTACCTAACATCACTAAGGTCTTTCTTTTCAAACTTCTGTGAACGATACTTTGCCAAGTTGTCAATGGTTTTAGAGGTTCGCGCTGCAGCAATGATATTATCGACGTAAATAGCAATTAGGGTTAATTCATTCCCTTTTCAAATTTGATACAGGCAGGGATCAGCTCTGGTTGGTGTCAAGCCGAAAGTATTCAACCAGCTATCTAGCATACCAACTTCTACCAGCTTGACGTAAACCATACAAGGACTTATTTAAAAAGACATACCTTGTCCCCTTTATGTAATTTATTTAGCACTAGCAAGATGCCCGTTCTTCGTACGGACTACAAATGTTTGTTTTTTCTTCTAAATCTCAAATGCATTCTAGAGTGTCCCCCTCCTCCATCACTCAATACGCTAAACAGTTTACCACTTTTCGCCTCTTAGGGGTGCAATTTCTAAAAAAATCAGCCCCGTTTTATACTGAAATAAACCCACAGCGAAAAATAATTTTAACTTCCTACTTCTATTCAGTTTTCCCTTTTTTACCGGTTTAGGGGTGAAATTTAAAAAACCCTTAAAAACAATTTTCTAAAGATTTAAAAATACATGTATATGCCAAAAAAGAATGATCTAACTCAACAAACACAGGAGATACAAGGGTTCTATAATTCACCCCGAATTCAAATTCGCACCTTTTAAGGGTTGATTACGGCAATGAAATGTGGTTTTAGACATTTGCATTGGATAGCTACTTATGCAAACACCAAGTCGATATCTTACCGGGCCTAAGAGATATTGTGGAATTCGTGAAAACATAGTTTACCCCTTTTTGCCCCTTTAGGGGTACGTTTTTCAAAATCACTTAAACCATTTTTTAGATATTTTAAAAATATATCTATATACCAAAAAAGACTGATCTAACTCAATAAACACAGGAGTAACGAAGGGTCTTTAATTCACCCCTTACCCTTTTTCAGTTTTTCCTCCTTTTACCTCTTTAGGGTTAAAATTTTCAATATCCCGTACACCTCTTTCTAAATATTTTAAAAAATACATCTAAATGCCAAAAAAGAGTGTTTTAACTCAATAAACATAGGAGATATTTAGGGTTCTTTAATTCAGCCCCAATCCAGACTTGACCCTTTAGGGGTTGATTAGGACAAAATCGTAAAATACGTTTTTAGGTATTTGCATTGATAATCTTTGCAAGTACACACCAAGTTGCTATCTCATCGGGTCTAAGAGATATTGAGGAACTCGTAAAAACACATTTTACCCCTTTTCACCCCCGTAAGGGAGGAATTTCAAAAAATTTCTTTTAACTTATTTTATTATAAAATGGAACTCACAACGAAAAAAATTTATAAATTTAACCCCCCCCCCCACCACTTTTCAGTTTATCCTCCTTTTACCACTTTAGGGTTAAAATTTTCAAAGTCCCTTACGCCCCTTTCTAAATATTTTAAAAATCCATCTGTATGCCAAAAAAAGAATGTTCTAACTCAATAAATATAGGAAATACTTGCGGTTCTTTAATTCACCCCCAATCCAGATTTGCACCTTTAGGGGTTGATTAGGGAAAAATACTAAAATAAGTGTCTAGGTATTTGCATTGATAATATTTGCAAGTAAACACTAAATCGCTATCTCATCGGGTGTAAGAGATATTGAGGAACTCGTGAAAACACATTTTACCCCTTTTTACCCCCGTAAAGGAGGAATTTCAAAATATCGCTTTTAACCCATTTTATTGCGAAATGGAAATCACGGCGAAAAAATTCATAAATTTAACCCCCCCACACCTTTTCAGTTTTTTCCTCCTTTTACCCCTTTAGGGTTAACATTTTCAAATTTCCTTACACCCCTTTCTAAATATTTAAAAAATCAATCTATGTGCCAAAAAAGAATGTTCTAACTCAATAAACATAGGAATTACTTAGGGTTCTTTAATTCACCCCCAATCCACATTTGCACCTTTAGGGGTTGATTAGGGCAAAATCCTAAAATACGTTTTCTAGGTATTTACATTGATAATCTTTGAAAGTAAACACTAAGTCGATATCTTATCGGGTGTAAGAAATATTGAGCAATTCGTGAAAACACATTTTAGCACTTTTCACCCCCCTTAGGGGTCGAATTTCAAAAAAATCCCTTCTTAGCACTACCATACGTAACAAATTGAACCTTCCACCCAAATTTCAAGTTTTTAGTGCCAGTGGTTTCGGCTATGCGTTGATTAGTCAGCGTTGTGACTTTCCTTTATATATGTATAGATGTCCCCTTGCCTTGGCACAAACTTCGTTACTTTCTTCAGATTGAATTATTTCCAGCAGCTGCGGTGTTTCGGAGGTTCTATGAATATTTCTTCCCCTCGCTCCTGTTCTGATGATTATCTTTGGTCTACCTCTTTCTGTTCTGACATTCGGCTCCTCATCGCTGACTTCATCCTCTTCTTCATTTTCTGATTGTAGCTCTTCTGCAGTCATCGGATTCATTTCGACCTCTACGAATTGTGGCAACGATGATTCATCAGTTTTTCTTGGAGCAAATTTTCAGGTAAAAAGACGGCAAAATAATTAATTTTGCTATAAGATCTTTCCAGAAATTTTACATCTCGAGTGATTTCAACTTTTCTTTCACAGGGCAACCACACACGATACCCTTTACTTTTTTCCGAGTTACCCAAAAATATGTCTTTTTTGGCGCGTGATTCAAATTTTCCTCTATTGGGTGGCCTATTTAAACAGAAAACGCGACATCCAAATTCTTTAAAGTGACTTATGATGGGTTTCTTCCCGGTTCACACTTAATAAGGTGTTTTTCCACAAGACTTTTAGACGGACAACGATTTCTAAAGTAATTAGCGGTATTAACTGCTTCTGTCCAAAAACTTGTTGGAAGGCCAGATTGCATTAATAAGCAACTAGCCATGTTCAAAAGACTGCAATTTTTCGTTTCAGCGATCCAATTTGGGATCGTGGAATCGTGAAACGTCGAGTGATTCCACGTTTCTTTAAGAAACTGTCAAACTCGTCACCGGTGTATTCCCCACTATTATCAATTTGGAAATTCTCTTGCTTATTCTCGACCGTTGCCATAAATTTCTTTGTGGGTTCTAACACTTCGATTTGAGAAAACGAACGACGCACCATCTAGAACAGTTAGCTATAAATTCCACGAAATATCGCGCTTTATTCGTTGATTCGACGCGCATTGGCCCGCAGACGTCCAAGTGTACCAGTTGTAACAATTCACTGACTCTATTACATCGTTTTAGGAAAGGGGTACGCACCATCTTCCCTTGAAGGCATACCTCGAACTTAATTGAGTCCTTTTGCTAATTTCACGGGTCTTAGAGCTTCGAGTCTACGCACAAAACCTTTATTTAGAGCCCCGACCAAGTCCCTTGCGTTTAAATGTCCTAAGCGCCTATGCCGCATTTTAAATGTCTCATTGGAAGAAGAACCCGCCGCGAAAACCGAATCCGAAGTCGATATTTCAGTATCGCTTTTAATGCTTTCGCCAGCGTAGTAAAGTTCACCAATTCTGCCTGCAACTAGCTTCACGCTTCCATCGATTCCGACAACAAAAGCACCGTCCTTTCTAAATACTACTTGAAAGCATTTGTTAGTCATTTTTCCACCGACAGTAAGCTTGTACGTAAGTCCGGAACGCATAAGGTGTTCTTTAAACAAATGTTCTTTGATTCACCAAAACATCAGTTATGCACGCAGCTTTCCCTTGAGCCGTAATATTTGTTAAATCATTATTCGCCAAGTTTAACTAGCCACATTCAGATTTTATTTCCGAAAGAGCACTTGCTTTGTTGCACAGGTGAGACCATTGGCGTAGCGGGGGGGCCAGGGGGGCCAGGCCCTCCCCAGACTGCCGTTTTGGCCCACCCCAGAAAAATAGAAGTTAAATACATTTAAAAATTTGCTTTTTTATTAACCTATTTAAACTAAGGGGGGTTGTTATTGACCCTCACACATTTTTAAATTCTTTGGTTTTATTACCTTTTTTGGCTTAAAAAACAGTATGAATACCATATATTGGACGGATAGCTCTAGTCAATAATAATATGAAAGAGAAAACATTATTAGTGCACAAATGCAGTTTAGTTTTGCTAATAATTAACGCTGCAAGGACTGTTTTTTCCAATTTATGTGCATAGAAAAAGACAATTGCAATTATTTCATTTGCGGGTAAGTACAATGAGCTGGAAACTTGAGTGCATCACCAACTATTCCCTGTGCACATATAGCTACCTATTATAGGCTCATCCAGTTCGGACTTACGGTGACTTGCTACTTGGATATTTGCCTTGCCTAAAGAGTTCAGTTTATCGCTTTGAAGAGTACGATTCAGAATTTTATGTTTAATAGTGTTTCATGTAGTAAAAATAATTTTGGGTGCTTGAATTTTCAGTTTCCAGCCCAAGATAGAACAAAGAGAAATGGCAATAACAATTAAGAGGATATTGATGTTTTCAAGAAAGTATTTGCCTTGACCATACTGATAATAAAACGAAAAATTATGTAAATGGAAACCAAGTGATGTTTTCCAATAAAATCTGTTTCTCATTGATTAGTATTTTTTACCGTCAACCTCATTGATTTACAAGAGGTAATCTATACGTTTTTATGTTGTTGATGAACCGAGACATAATTTATTGATATGCTACTTAAAAACATAGTATTACGAGGGTAGTACTCATAATTTCTGCAAACCAATAGATCAAGTACACCATGGAAATCAAAATTGTCATGAAACAAATGTTTGTTGTTTTTTAGATTAACAGTTCAAATTTAGTTTTGATAATTGCACCAGTTATTATACAGTTAATTTTGAAATAAGTGTTGTGCAGCAAAAATGAATTTAACGAGAGAAAATTTTTGAGCCATTATTTACCATCATCACTTATAATAATGCAGAAGACTAAAAGCCGTGTTTACACAACTAAAAGTACTATGGTTGCGTTCCACCATTTCTATTTTCGGGTTTTTGTAAACAAAGTTCCCTTAACTTTTAATAGCGATATTATCACAAAAAACAATTATTTATTATGGCTATTTCTTGTGTTTTTTTAAAACTATGCAGGCAGCTTCAAACGGATGTCAAATTTCTTTAATAGCCATATCTCGTCATTGAATGCTGCCAAACACTCAAACAAAGAGCCTTGCGTTTTAACATAGTGTAAAAGCAACTCCAATGCTTACGCTACATAACCTAACCTTCGGTGCAACTGTGAGCTAAGTGTTGTTTTATTATAATTAATAGAAAAGATGATGTGCTTCGCCACCGATTGCAAACATTATAATGAAAAACATACGTGCAAGTTTTTTACGTTCCCAAAAGAACCTAATCAGCGGCGACGGTGGATAAAATGAATTAGGTAAGAATAAGGTTATGTTATGGTTTTTGTTTAATAAGGGCGTTTTAAGAAAACTAATATCTATTTTATATTTTTAGGAGACCAAATGCCGTCCAAAAGAATGGGTGCGTTCAGCCGGCGTAGCGCTGATTTAATCCATTAGTGCAATTAATGCCGTTGTTAGAAAATAACGGAAACTTATTGCAGTTGATTGATTTGGACGCAGAAAAGAATGATGAGGCTGTTCATAATGTCAACTACTTTGAGGAAGTGGTACCACGTTATTCACCGCAGGAGTTTTGTGAACATTTTAGAATGTCCAGAAATGTTATGGAGGTATCTATCTAGCAATATTAGTACAATTTTGCTTACTTAAAAAATACAGTGCAACTGTATTAATTTGTATATATGAAATGCATGTAATTAGGTATTTATAAACATTTTACAATTATTTGTTTATTTCAGATGCTTGTGGTGGACATAGGCAATAGAGTAGACATCGAAGGCAGAATCGATCTTGGAAAAAAGACTCTGTTTACCATATGGATGTTGGCTAAACCGGAATCGTATTTGGCATGCTGCGATCGGTTTGGAATGTCGAAAGGCACCGGTCATCTAATTTTTTATCAAATTTGCAATATTTTGTTGCAAATGCTGCCACAAAAAATACGATGGCCTACTAACGAGCAGGCGATTATGACAGCCAACACATTTCATGCACGAACAGGCTTTCCTGGAATTGTGGGGGCTATAGACGGTTGCCACATCCCTATAAAAGCCCCAGCTCAACGCCGTTGATTCCTTGGTGATAGTGCATATCCATTAATGAAAAATGTAATGGTGCCATTTAGGGATACAGGCCATTTTTTTTTAAAAGTGGCAAATATTTAAATGTACGATAAATTGTAAATATGTATATACGTATACAGTATGTCCCCCGGATTGAGTTTACAATAGGTATGATTGACCAAAAATTTTCGAATTGGAATTTCATATTTTGGGATTCCGCCCTGCTTGGTGTGAAACGAATTTTAAGAATATTTTCAGTTTTTGAAAAAACAAGTAGGCCTTGACAAGGAAGCGAAAAATATTTTATTGTCAGGTAAACTACCCTTTTTGTTTATGATACGGCAAAATTGTATTAAGAAAAGTTGTTTACAATGAGAAATTATGATCCTATACAAAATTTCAGAAAGATCTTGCGACTTAGATTAAACCGTTATTTTTTAGATTAAACAAATTGCATTTATTAAAAATGACGGTTTAATCTAAGTCGACAGAGCTTTCTGAAATTTGTTGTAGGGCCATAATTTATGATTATAAACAACTTTTCTTAATACAATTTTTCCGTATTATGAACAAAAAGGGTAGTTTACCTGACAATAAAATACAATTTTCTAAAAACTAACAGTTTTTTATAAGTCGACAAATCGTTCTGAAATTTGGTATAGGGTCATAATTTATCATTATCAACAACTTTTCTTAATTAAATTTTGCCGTATCATGAACAAAAAGGGTAGTTTACCTGAAAATAAAATATTTTTCGCTTCCTTGTCAAGGCCTACTTGTTTTTCAAAAACTGAAAATATTCTTAAAATTCGTTTCACACCAAGCAGGGCGGAATCCCAAAATATGAAATTCCAATTCGAAAATTTTTGGTCAATTATACCTATTGTAAACTCAATCCGGGGACATACTGTATACAGGCTGATTTTTTTATCATGTAACAACTTATAAGCAACCCCATTATGCAGAAGCATACATAATGCATGCTTCTGCATAATGGGTTGCCTACAAGTTGTTACACGATAAAAAAAATCAGCCTGTATATATATATGTAGTTGATATTTTGTAAATATATTTTATAAAATTAGCATGTTTTTGTTGTGTAAGTGTAAACATAGTCAAAGGGTCATTCATGCAGCAGCAGAATTACAAAACAATTAGGCATCCTTTTTAGAGATCTTCTCTCGGCATTTTAATTAACAACTTTGAAAAGGGTTACATACAGGGTCCGGCAAACGGCAAGATTTCGTAAATACTTTTATTGTTGAAAAATTATTTTTTTTTATAATTATTAATACATTAATGGGAAATAAAAGAGTAGCCATTTGATTTACAATGTTAAAAAAAATTTTTTTGAATACTACATCTGCCAAATGTCCTCCGTTGACATTAAATTTATGCATTCTTGGAGTCGAGCCTGAAAGTTTTGCATCACTCTTCGCAGCATATCAACAGGTATTGTTGCAATCTCGTCACGAATTCGTTGTTTGAGGACCGGGATTGTCCTGGGTGGATCAGTTGCAAACACTTTTGTTTTTAGGTAACCCCACCAAGAGTGATGCAAAACTTTCAGGCTCGACTCCCAAGAATGCATAAATGTCAACGGAGGATATTTGGCAGATGTAGTATACAAAAAATTTTTTTTTTAACATTGTCAATCAAATGGCTACTCTTTTATTTCCCATTAATGTATTCATAATTATAAAAAAAATAATTTTGCAACAATAAAATTATTTACGAAATCTTCCCGTTTCATTACCGGACCCTGTACAATGCAATAAATGCTAAAACACCAGATCAAAAACCATCAAAATACTACGGTGAATATTGTTACGCCATGCCATGTGTAAATGCGTTTATTTTAAAATGCAATATATGAACCGTAATTTTATTGAAAAAGAAGCATGAGAAAGAACAGGGCATGTAATAACCCACATACTTGCTGTAAACTGAAGTCTTTCTACTATTTGATCAACAGAATTCCTTCCCCCGTACAATATATTATGTTTTTTACATACTCAGTAACGTTTCCATATTGCATTTTAAAATAAACGCATTTACACATATTGCGCGATATAATAAACTCCCTGTCTAATAAAAAATCAGACTATACACCGATGTCAAAATATATTTATTACAAAACTTCTTACTCATTACAATATTAAGTGAATCAAATAAAAAAATATATACATTTAAATATAATTATACATAAAATAATGATACAATTTTAAAACTAATTATTTTTATTTGTATTTTTAACTAACTCTAACAGTTGTCGCAAAATATCATTTCGCTCCTTTTGCGTTTGGAGTTGCTTCTTGTACACATTTTTAATTTCTTGCAGCTCTCTAATTTTCTGCTCTTCGGAGAGCAGCATTTGCTTTCGAAATTCTTCTAACTCTCTATTTTTACGTTTGGTACCTCGAGTATCACTGGCAGCAGTATTCAAACTGGGAATTCTAGACGGTGTGGATGACAGGCTTAATAACGATTCCACGGGTGGAGTTGGTGATGAAGAATTCGATGTTGAAGAGGCAAGGGATGATGAATTTGAAGGTATTGGGGGTGGCAAAGCTGACGAAGAGGGTGCAGGTATATATGCTGGGATTAAGGACGACTGAGTAGATGTAGAGGGCTGGTTTAGCACAGATAAGGGAAGCTTAGGTTGTGGAATGGACGATATTAAGTGTGGAGGATTAATGGTGGCATCAGTATGAAGCAGGTCATCCATCACGTCGAAATATTCCCAAGTTTGTCTACCTCTGCCAGTTTTTCTTTTGGTATCTTTTATTCCTTTATAAGTGCTCTTCAAATTTCTAAATTTTCTGTCACACATGTCCGGTGTCACATGGTAACAATTTTTTTTCATATTTTCGGCAATTCTCCCCCACAACAGACTATTTTTCATTTTGGGGTTTCTGAAGTTGCAGCATTCTGAGCGGTAGTGCTCAATCAACAACATGGTCGATTTCTGTGACCAAACAAACCGCTCGGCAGCTGAATCGTCTGCAGGCTCATCTGTTCTTTCCGGTACCATGCGTTGCTGCATAATTTGATTTATAACATCATTCTTGATCGTCTCGTCGATAAGAAAAATAAAATCTTAGACTTAATTTAATCAACAGTAGGTAGTTTCAAAAGATTCAATGGAAATGTAACTTAGTTCGAACGAAATTCTAGTAATATTAAGAAGCAATACATACCATCAAAAATAGCTTGTACCATATGTGATGGGACTTCCGCCGCTACAGTTTCTCCGTTAACATTAAACTGCAGCAGGGTCGTTTCAGAAACCATGATTTTCGCGCCTTTCTAGGTTATATTTACAAATTAGCCCAAACACCGTGTTCTGCTGAGTGGTCAAGCGGAAATGAAGCGACAATGGAGCGAAAATAAATTCGCTCCCAAAAATGGCGACTGCTGCAGAAGCGAAACCGAAGCGCTGTCGGTCAGCGAAGCGTTCAACGCAGTCGCTACCTCAGCGCTATGCCGGCTGAACGCACCCAATGACACAAGCAGCAGTGTCTTAACCGAAGCTGAAAACATGCTATTGAAGCAGCCGTTTGGACATTGCTACAAAGAAATTAGAGAAGCTGGAAATGTCTTTCAGCTTTACGCATACCAGATAACTAGATAGCATTTCTTTTTATGTACTAACAAGTGCAATGCACCCTGTATTTGGTGAAAATATTCATGGTTTTCATTTACCCCAAACTGTTGCAGTACCTTATCGTAAGAACAAATATAGCCTTTATCATGTGATTCCATCAAGTTGGAATTGCGATATTTAAATGGACATTTAACTTCCACAAGCTCTTCCTACAAGGCCATCTGGGATGGCCCCAAGGTATCCAAACTGATGGAGCCATAGTCCAGCAGATGTCACAGAAAGTCCAGTTGCTGCCCCAAATGTTTCAATTGCATTATTTTCATGTTCTCGCCCCTCACCGAATGGCCTTTACTCCATCTAAGTTATATGTTCCTGCATAATAACAGAACTTTATGAAAAATGTGAAAAATATTTTGCAAAGCAAACCTGTTAGTTTTTTGAAAAGCGATGCAGAGTAACGATTTCTTTTGCAAGCTGCTAGCACCGTACCGAACAAACTGGCTGTTAAACGAAACCTGCGAATAATTAATCACAAGGGATTTTTTTACTGCCCTATGGTTTTCTCAAATATAGTTATTACTTGGTCTTGAGAAACATTCACTTTTTGTTCAAAATAACTAATTTTTTCAGATATATTTTGATATTCTGCGAAGAAAATTATATAACTAATCTGCGGAACAATAATATCTTCCTGTGCAGTAAGTTTAGGTGCTAGAAGCCAACTGAATCCTACCAGCCCTCCAAACGAAGCCAGTTTTTCTCTAAGCGTTTCGATCACTTTCTTGGTAACACTTCTCTTTGAAGCTCGATAGTCCTTAGACGGCAAAAACAATTCATCGATTGTTTTCAAGTTTTCATCAAGTGCTTTAGATTGTTTACGCACTGACCAGCTACATGACTGGTCCGTAACTGATATATTATAATGGGCAAATAGTGCCAGTGCAGCAACATGGTGACATGAAACTTGTCCACGAGGACATGTGCAAGAAGTTGAGGTTATGTTTTTGTCTTCATCGAGGAAGATCTACAAAGTAAAAATATATACTTAGTATTCGTTACTGCTTAGAATCCATCTGAAGCAGCAATCAGTATTTTAAATAATTATACTTTTTAAGCTAAAATGTATCTTACCTCAACATATGCTCTTTGGTATCGCTTATCTTTCATGCTTGCGTGTACTGTACCATTTACCATTTAATACTGAACAGAAAAAGAAGACACTATTCAATTCAGCAGTATTGGCCGTATCCAATATGAAAGAAAGTTGCCCGGAGGCTATCCAAGAATGTCCATAAAACGCTCTCCAGAGGCGAGCGTTCCCTTTCCAGGAACTTTCCATTTGAAAATATATTTTTTTGGAACTTTTCCTTATTGCCATTCTCTAGCGTAGTTTTAAAACTTTCTTTAGTGCAACAAAAGTTATTAAATTCGTCCTAGATTTTAAATGCGGCATTTGCCGCGGGTTTCAGCTAGTATATAATA